>VDFB02286485.1:0-19927 GCA_007258455.2 Sequoia sempervirens
GAAAAATCAAAGTGAAAATTGAAAAATCAAGTAAAAAATTAGGAAAAGCATGGAAAAGCGAGGGAAAATCTGAGAAAATCAACCCAAAAGCATGAAAAAATCTGGAAAAATCAGTCAAAAATAGGTAAAAATCTGAGGAAAATCACCATAAAAATCAACCAAAGGACATGAAATTCATGACAAATTTTGCCTAAGTCTGGAAAATTCGCCATCAAGAGAACATGTTTAGCCATTAACAAAGTCGGCCCTATAAAGGAGGGAAGGTAAGGATGGAGAGTTCGCCATCAAGAAGAGAATGAAGATGTCGGCCCTTAATTTGAGGGACATGGCATAAAGGTGTTGAAGTCCGCCCATGCCATAAGGATAAGATGGCAAGATACTTCCAAAGTCCGCCATGCCTTAGAGAGAAAAATGGTAAGATATTTCCAAAGTCCGCCATGCCTTAGAGAAAAATGGCAAAGACCCTTCAAAGTCTGCCCAAGCCTTAAAGAAGAATTGGCAAGACCTGTGTGAAGTCCGCCCTAGAAAGAAGGGACGCCCAAGACCAAGTAAAGTCCGCCATGACTTGAGAGAGGAATGGAAAGACACTTCTAAAGTCCGCCCAGCCTTGGCAAGGCACTTGTGAAGTCCGCCTAGGCATGAGAAGGGGGAAAAATGAAAATTTTTGCTAAGTGTTTGATGCCTTGGAGAAAAAAAAATCTGAAATTTGTCTAGGTCTGGATGCCTAGGAAAGGAAAAATTCGAAATTTGGCTAAGTATTTTAATGCTTTAGAGGAGGAAAATGTGAATTTTGGCTAAGTATGAGTGTGAAAGGCAAATGTCAAGAGCTTGAGAAATTCCGCCATACCTTGATGGAAGGTGGAAAGAACTTGAGAAAGTCCGCCATACCTTGATGGAAGGTGGAAAGAACTTGAGAAAGTCCGCCTAGGCCATGGCAAGGAGAGTGTGAAGTCCGCCTAGCATAAGAAGAGGAGAAAAGATTAAAAAAAAAAATCGCCTAAGTATGAGTGCCTAGGGAAAAATTGGTGAATTTGACTAAGTGCACAGAGGAAAATGTACATGGCAAAGAGGCAAGGAAGTCCGCCCTTGGCTAAAAGGGGTTAAAATTTGTCTAAGTATCATGGAAATTTTCCTAAAGAAGACATCCAAATGCATACTTTGCCTAGAGAAATTCGTCCAAGCAAGAGAAAAATTGATTTCGGCATGAGAAAATGTGCCTTGAACAATTTGAAGTCTGCCATGGCAAAAGAAAATGAGGATCTGGCATAACATTTATTAACGAGATGGCTAAAATTTTAACTTGGCTAGACGAAAATTGAAATAAATTTGGAAAATAAACATTTAACCAAAGAAAATGAGAGAAAAATTAAAATAGCCATGGGTCCAAAAACGAACGGGTTGGAAATAAATTAAATATTTTAATAATTTAATAATTTATTTCCAATACAAAACGCCTTGGACAAAATAAAAATTCACCAAAGAGGCATCGAAAGAAAATAAATTGCGTTGGGCAAAGATAGAATCCATGGGAAAAATTAAATTTGCCATGAATTAAAACTTGGAAAAATCGAATTTAATTGGACATTTAATGTTTTTTATCAAAATTTTGAAAATTAAAGATAAAATCTAGCAAAAATCGAATTTTGGAAAATCAAAGAGATTTGCCTGGATAAGTTCACCATGGAGCCTTTTCGAAAAAAAAAATGGAAACTTGTCTATTTGAAGAAGTGAAAACAAATCGAAATCAAGAGAGAAAAAGGCAGTTGCTAAAACAAATCGAATTCTTCAGCATTATAATGAGTTTAAGCAACTCATTTTTCACAGACACAGCAGAAGACAAGTTAATCTCTCGAAATTGTAAGAAAGTTGAGACACGATCAATTCTTCTGTAGGCAAGATCGATTTTCTTAGAGGAAGGAATAATTTTATGCTGAAGAAGTAATCTTTTTCGAAGAAGTGAAGGATTTATTTGCTGAAAGTTGAACTTCTCAGCAAAACAGGCTCACTTTGTTGCTTGAGTTTTTATTAAGTTCTCAAAGTTTGAATCTGATTTGCAGCCAGAATTTCTTTCATGAGGTTTGGAGTTCAATTGGATAAATTCATCAATTCTCCTATCTTTTTCATCTTGGCTAAGTTCTGGCTAAATTTCAATTAAATTCATTTACTTTCAGCTTGCTTTTTCGCAGAAGTTTAATTATTTAATGAGCTAAACGTAAAATATTCGAGCACAAGGCACGAAAATAAATTATTTTAAAAAGTCTTCGTATTAATGTTAGTATTTTTACTGCAGGTTAATGACCATAGCAAGAGAGTCATCGAAGAAGGTGCCAATGAAGTTTGTCAGTAAGAGGGGTACAGCGAGAGTCAAAGATAAATTCAAAATGGAAAAATGTTGCAGACACTGATCTGGGACACGTTGACTTCGTAGGGTTCAAGAAGAGAATCTATGGACATGAGGGACTTCCGACACCAATTGCCAGACGAATGGTGAGGAATGGAATTTTTCAACCAGCTGGATTCCCACTTGCAATGGACTGCGCCGAGCTAATGGTAGAATGTGCCATCCACTACAATGCTCAGAAAAGACAAATCATTGCACCTGACGGAAGGGTTCTAGCTCACCTAGGCGAGGTAGCAATACAGGAGACATTTAGCATCCCAGCACATTCCCGTACCATCTACAAAACCGAGGAAGCCAAGGGATTGTATGACAACCAGTTTGAGTTATGCACCACAAATGTTAATAAGGCATGGCTGGAGAAGCCTAGACCATCCACGACGAAGATGCCTAAGAAGCCACGCCAAACAGACTTTAAAGAAGATTATGGGGATATCATTTTGATGTTGAACAAGATAGCCGACAATCCACAAGGTGTGTACTTCGAGACATGGATGTATTATTTTATAGACGAAGTCACTACCGGCGTGAAGATGTTCAACTGGTCTCGAATGATAAGCGACAATCTTCACGAGCAGCTAACCAATTTGGAAAAGACCAAGTCTTTTCACATGAGCTCGTACATTGTCTATTTATTGGCCAGGACATATAAATACTCAGGACTGGTTTGCAAAGGCAGAGTTGGCAATGGAGAAAATGAATTCAAGCCTTATGATTGCTACCCGCAACTTCAGCTAAGGGAGAAATCTCATTTCAGGCGAGTGCACGATGCTTTCTTAATGTATATCACAAGAACACTTCAAGGAGGAACGCATCAAAGGCTGAGTCACGAAGCAAAGAGTTTGGTCAGTAGGTATGGATCCTGGTTTATCCAGTTTCCAAAATTTACATATGTCAGGATCCAGGGATTCACTAGAAATCCTTACAAGTTGCCAATCTATCCAACAAATAGGATGATTTTGCTTGAAGTCTTGAGGCAGCTGGAAGAATACCAGAACATCCAGAGGCCAAGTAAGAAGGCGGCTGTTACATTCCCATTCTTTATTGGGAATATGTTAGAGTCCTATCCATCAGCGCAAGCAGCCAAGGGCACCAGGCCAGAAATCCAGTGGTACCCGTTCACAGCCTATAAGTCCAAGGCCAATTTTGACCCGCATCATCATATTCGGGCAGTGGATGGGAGAAGATACAGACACACGGTGGAATTGGAGGACTTCTGGGCAAACGCCGCTGATGAGTACAGAGTCAGGAGAAGATTGTGGTCTAGAGTGCCAGTGGACTTTATGAGGGTGACCGAACTTTGTCGGGTGCCCGATCAGCTGCAGGACGATGGAAATTATGTCCAGCCGTGCTTCGAGGAGAGCCGACCTCTTCCTTCCATGAAGTGGTCCAAGCCTGAGCACTCAGACTTGGCGACATTGATGAGACCAGTGATTAAGTACTCTCAGTGGTGGGTCGACCATCATGTCCAGGAGTTTATTAAGTATTCTATCTTTGAACTTTGGAATATTGTGGATGTTTATTAAATACTGCAAAACCAGGATTTTATCCATCTGCATACAAACTAGTCCAGATCTGTTTATGCCAATTGTTTGACCGATTGTCTTAGGAGAGTAAGGATAAGTAGCAAGGATTCCAATACAAAATCTAGATGTCCAAACTGTTTGACAAAATAACAACCAAGAGAATAGGGTGGAATTGTAAAGAAATTTGGTATTAAATCACACGGGGTTCTTACATACAAAGCTTGCAATTTGCTAAAAAGAATTTAATGTTCCCCAACACACAAAACAAATATTTCAATAGTAATTTAGAAGTAGGATAGGCATAATAAATTCAATTGAATGAATATAGAATTCTGAATTGACAACAATTTCAATAATAAGCAAGCATAAAATTATGATCAGTATAGCTACATGCAAAACAACACTTATTTATAATGTTTACAAACCTATTGCATGAAAATAAATAAAAATTTAATTGCCACTTCAAGTCTAGTTATTGACTTAATTGCATGTAATGTAATCATGCAATCTTTATTACAAAATCCTATACATTGAAACTAATCTGAAGTCATGCAGCTACCAGTCTATCTATAGATTGAATTTATTACAAATTGACTTAATGGTTGCATCTCTCACATGACAAGAGATTTGTGGATAAATAGTCTAACAATAGCTAACTCCAGGCTGAAAATAGACCATAACTCCATTATATTCAAGTAGTGAGGCCATAGCTCCATTATGGTGAATTATGACCCCATTGTGGAAATGGGAAGTGGTCACATAAGCCAAAGTGACTTCATCTCTTCTAAGCCAATACGGCTATATAAGGCAAAGTCTCTTCAACATAAAGACTAAAGATGAACCAAACAGTTCTATAAGCCAATTCACATGATAACAAATCAATCTCTAATGTCTTTAGAACATTATAAAATTGAAAACTAGAAATAAAAAATAAAAAATCTTTGGTCTAAGATCATTATTTGATGCTTACCTTTGAAACACCAACTGACCGGACCTCAACTGATCTACTACCTTGGACAACATCAACTGCAGCATTTGAAATGGGACCAGTCCACAGGTGTTGTAACATATCTCGTGCCTGAACCCTTCCAAACACAACATCTGCAGCCCCAGTATCTTACATGTTTAGAACTCCAAACAAAAGAATAAATTAATTTATACTTTAGCGTTTACGTTACATAGAAGCTTCCTAGGGAAAAAAATTTAAGGCTTCATAAACATATAAAGATACCTGCATATTTGTAATTCCATACTAAAGATGTTTCTCGGACTTCAACATAAGAGCGAGGTGTCCTTTCTCTAAAGTAGTCCAAAACAAGCTGCATAAAACAAATGGTTTCAGTGTCTTTTCCCATTCTGTCTAACTTCTACACAACAATGAAATGCAGGAACAAATTGAATAGTCAAACTGAATACCTATTCATTATTTTTCCCCATTATTTTAGAAATAGCATAATGTACATAGAGAATCGATATAGCTAGGAAAAACCAGAACACACCTGAACACTTTCAACCCAATCCATATTGAGATGTTCTGGCATTGTAGTCATCCATTCTCCTTTTGGAGAACGAAGAAACATGCCATTCTCTGCCGCTAACCATATATTGAAATCTTTGAAGTTCTGGCATTCAGAGCATACAAGATAAATGACTTGTTTTGAAGGTCATCTACTCCAGAACAATGAAAAATAAAATAATGTATTTGCATATACCTCATCTAAAATACTTCTCTCACTTCCACTAAGAACAACAATGGTTGTCTTTGGGTCATTGCAGAGTTTTGAAAGGGGTTCTCGCAGTTCTGAATGCAGAGAAAGTTTCATTTCTTTAAGTTGGCAATTTCCTCTTCTTCCAGGTACATCAACTTGTGCAGTCATTGTTGCATTAAATCCCTGCCAAATGCAAGGAAAAAATTGTTACTTTAATTGTCTTCATCAACTTTATCAGATATATAGCAAAAATATTAAATCAATGCAACTAGTCAATAAGGAAACAAGGATAAAAATAATAACAAAATTAAATTCACAACTAGTCAGTATGGAGGAAAAACATCTGAAAATGAATTCTGGTTTAGTACCTGTTTACATAGGGAAGAGTGGGACAAACAATTTGAACACTACCTTTCAGAAAATGGTTAATCATGCTCATCGATAACCTGTTTCTGATAAGATTCTGCCCCTAAGGCTATTTGATATGGATCATCAGGCTATGTGTTTTCGATACAGGGAAGCTGTTTGGAAATATTTGAGAGGATTAAAGTTAGTTAAGATGAAGTTTGACCTCTTTTCTATTATTAGAGTAAGAGATTTTATAAGATCATTTTTAGCATAACCTTCATGTTGCCTCACATTTTAACAATTACAGTGCACTGAAAGTGAAATGTCCCACCCTAAGTGTTTATACAATACGTATTTCACACTTGTACTGACAAATTTATGAGTGCAATAAATAACAACTGATATATTTTCTAGGTTCCAATGCCTTACAGTTTGCAAATAAAATTAACCTCAGATTTTGATACCAAAGACCAGATTACAAATTTATATGTTTATAATTTATTTGCCATAATCAAATATCATATATCATAATATTATAACCATATAACCTCTGACCTGGAAGCTTGCCTGGTAAATGCCGTACGGCAGCCAAGAAGAGAACTCACTGGTCACTATAGTGTATGGCAGAGAGGATTGTAGCGGCTGCTTAACCCTGGTCACATTCCTCAAATCATGAGTCCCCAAAAACTTCAACGTTGACCCTTCCAAAGTGTAACATGGGGTCCACTGAAAGATCCCTTACCAATTCTACCTTGAATTTTTTTCAGTTTTGCCCTCTTGCCATAATGTCAAACAGTTGTCTTGCATGGTCTGATTTGGTTTTGCTGATTGTTTGTTTGAGTTTCATTGCTTGTTTTTTATTGCAAAATCATAGAGGAAAGCATATAAATGAAAGATAACTATTGCATAAGTGAAAGACAACAATTGCAACTCAATAGAATCCCTTTTTCTTCAACTATACAGATCTGATTACAAGTTTCAGAGGTTTGATATACATTATATCAGTCTGTAACAACAGTCTAAAACCCTTATATAATGCAATATTTGACTACCCAAAATGATAAACACATACCCGGATGTATAGCTCTAATTGTAGCTTGATTATTGAAGTCAAATCATGAATCACTTTGCTGTTACAACTTCAAACGGTATGGCTGAGTATGATGACGAAATAAGTGTTGTAGAGGATCACCAATAGGCTGGAAATAATGATAAAAATCAGGAACATCAACGTATTACCAAACCCTAGGTGCCTCCCAAAATACCCAACAAGCAGCCTTGATCAAAACTCCAAGAATAAGGTACCAAATCAAAGATAAATTGTTTCCATGGAAGAATATGCAATAAAATCAAATACCCATGTGCCTTAGCTGCCATAAACTATCAAAATATGCAATTATTTTCTAATAACTCCCTACTGCAATCAATTCTAATTGCAGATTAACCTGCAATGAAATCCAATGATGCCCAAATGGAAACCCAGAGTAGATTTCCCTATTCGAACTGGGTTTTTGTCCAATTCACTATCCTCCAAGGGATTTCGTCCTCAAAAGGCCTGTATGGTGCTGAAACCCTCTTTCAAAAGCTCAAACCTGCAATGGCTTTTGTCAAAATGAGAATAGAATGCTCAAAAATGAGACCAACACATTGCTTTATAACCTCTCATGGACCTTTTTATAAAAGTCAATAAAATAATTTTCTAGAAGGTCTTTCCTCATCCAAAGAAAAGTGTGATGTCCCCTCGCTAGACAGTTCTCGGGAACAATGTGTTAGCCCTTTATCGGACCCTTGTGGGCTAGCCAGTTTGGATAGAGGGTCAGTGATGCATTCTGGAGAGTTTGATTGTTCTTGTTTTCAGTGGACAGTGATTGGATCACAGCGAGCGTTGGCATTCCAGGAGTTCACAGCTTCTGACGGCACCGGATTATTCAGAGTTTTGAGCAAGTTATGAATTATTAAGTGATTAAGTTAATTATTTAACTTAAATGCCTTTTATTAAAGTCACATTGACTTTAATAATATTTTATATCACTTAAAAATGTTCAAAAAGGGATTTTAATATTTTAATGTCTTAAAATATTAAAAAGTGCGCTCAAAGAATTAAGTCTTAAACTATGGAGAAGACTTAATTAAAAATTAAAAAGATTTAAATGATGCAAAAGGCCGTACCTTCTTGAAATGCGTGCCAATTAGGTATAAAGCATCCCCTGGCAATTGAAACTCATATCTTTTGACTATTTCTCTTTGCCTTGAGCATTTTGCCTGTGCATTCTCCTGTGATCAGGGTTTGAACACACTGCCATTGAAGAACGTTACCTCTTCAGTGTGAGCACTCTTGAGATTGTGGAATATCAGTCGAATCAGTGCATGTTGAGAGCTTCAGCCAGAGGTTCTACAGATTCTACAGAGTTTATTTATTTTGAGATTGTTATTTGCTTACAATAATTGAGGGTTTCTACTGGTGGCGCATCATTCCACAGCTACAGAGACTTCTATCAGAGATTCTACTTCTTCCTTTCTTGGCCGTACAGCCTTCATTGGGAATTGTGCCTTGAAAAAGGCGTGTGAAGAAATAAATTGAAACGCCTTCCTTTTGTGTGGGTTTTGGCTTCTATCATTGGCGCCTAGTTATTTCAGAGCATTGTGACCAGTTTCTGAGCAGGAGAAACCACTTCGGGAGTCTTGGCGTGCCTTCATGCTTGATTTCATCATTTCCAGCTGTAGATCTGGCAATTTCTTTATTTAAAATAACTGGAGATTTTCGGGTATGTTTGTTATGCATGATCTTATTGTTTCAGTATAATTAGCACTACTGCATTTCCATTTTGTGAGTTTTTGCTTTAAATTTCAAATTACAAGCAAAAATATGCTGCGCCCCTTCTCTTCTGTCTATTAAGAATTCTCTAAAAACCAAAGAAAACATCTAAAGACTTAAGAAATTAAGGGTTTTGAGCTGAGAGCCAGCAGGGCTCATCACAAAAAGGACCAGTTTTTAAAAACAATTTAAGTTGCTAGGATGGGGGCACTTTTCACTATTCACCTTATGATTTTCAATTACTATTCACCTTTTACTATTCCATTAAAGCAAACCTTAAAATTTTCACTTTAACCCTAGATTCATCAACTAAACTCCAAACTGAAAGGCTAATAAGATTCCCAGCTAAACTCCACAGCCCTCCGTTGGGTCCCCTAACCATTTTGCTGACCTACGAGAACCTTAATAGTAGGCCAACCTCTGCTATAGAATGAGTTGTCTAAGTAAGGCACATTAGATCCACTGCATGCAATATCTCAATAACCTCCTCCCACAAGATAAAAAGGTACAGCTGATATTCTCCAAGATGAAGCGATTAACTTCTGATATCTCACCCGTATGGCTGGGAAGGTCCAAGAGTATTCAATATAAAATACACTTTTCTCACCACTGAAAAATAAGAGCGGCTCCTCCTATGAAATAGAACCAAATAACAAATATGTCTCTTAGGGAAATAAGGCGGCTGGCAAGAATAATATTATTATGCCATGATTCCCATAGGGAAAGTTGCCCAAATTAAAATCATTCCCTTTTTGACTTCTTTGAAAGCCCAACAAGCTGTGTGGGAGCCTCCGTAAAGTAATAAATATGTTCAGCTCTTTCTACAAGACTCCAATGGATCCCTTTTACAAAAAATGGACAATCACAAAGGTATGTATTGTGGCTTGTAATAGATATACAACTAAATTCTTTTTCTAACTAGATTGAGATAGCAACATCAATTAAAATAAAATATTACTTCATTCACAAGGATCTTCAATCTGGTGCTTGGAAGAACAGTAGGATGCTAAGAATATTTAAGTCATTCCAGTACATATTTCAAATGTTCCCAAACTCTAGAAAAATGTTGAAATTTGTCTTAGCATAAGACTTCACAAATTTTTGAAACTCCCATCCTTGAAAATCAAATCCGAAATCTGAGTGATTCCGCCTATAAGGGATTTGGGTCTTTGTCCAGTCCGTTAAACCTGAGGGTTTCCATCCTCAAGCTCCTATAAACCAAGCTCTCCTAAAAACCAACTCAAAACCAAGCATGAACTGAAAAATCAGCTTCCCAAATCTTTTATTCACAGCTTTGTATGGGTATGATGCGCTGAGCTTTCTGGATTTATTGTTGGGTGACAACAAAGTGCCTAGTGCTAGGGATTTGTTGCAGGAAAACCAGGACATCATGAGAACTCTACAAGAGAACATCCAAAAGGCACAAAACCAACAAAAAGCAGTATGCAGACTAGAAGAGGGTCGAGCGCTCATTCGAAGTTGGAGATATGGTGTACTTGATGTTGCAGCCTTACAAACAGTCCTCTCTTAAGAGGAGTGGTGCAGAGAAACTCAAGCCACGTTACTATGGACCATTCAAGATTATCAGGAGAGTGGGAGAGGTGGCTTATGAGTTGGAGTTGCCGACGGATAGCAGAGTACATAATGTTTTCCATGTGTCATGCCTCAAGAAGACGTTAGACATTATGTTGTTCCTTCCACAACTTTACCACCCTTGGATGACGAGGGGAAGCTGATTTTGGTGCCCGAGTCTATTTTAGATGTTAGGGAGCAACATTTGCGTTGCCGGGTTATCAGGGAGTATTTGATCAAATAGAGGGACTTGCCAGTTGAAGATGCTACATGGGAGAATGAGGAGATCTTGCAACATCCTGAGTTGAGATTTGCTTGGGGACGAGCAATTTCAGGAGGGGTCGACTGTGATGTCCCCATTTTCGTAACTTTCTCAGTGTGTTTTCTTAGCCTTATTCTCTAAAGGCTAAGTGGTGAAATAAGGAGAAATTAATTAAATTAATTATTTATTAAGTCATCAAATAAATTAAAATTAAAAGGTGACTTTATAATTAATTAATTTAATTAAAGTGACTAAATAAAATATTATTTCATAAAGTCACTAAAATAATAATGTCTTTTATCCCACATTGGCAAGTAAAGTGTTTGAGCTTTCATAAGAAAGTATAAAAGAGATACCAAGGGCTCATTTGAAATCATCCAGATTTGATATTGATATTTGATAATTTTCATCTTGTGGAGCCAAGGGTTTCTACAGATTTCTTCTTGATCATAGGAAACAAAAACTTTCTATTGATAGCATAACTAAGGGAGTGAAATATCTCTTGAAGGGTTGCAAATTGAGGGGGTGATAACTCAGTCATCTCATTGAGACAAAATTAGTGGCCAAAGGCCAATTTTGTGGAGCTCGACTTAGAGATCATTTGCACTTCATCCTAGCAACGATTTATGCATTTCATTTGGCATTGAACATTGAAGGAGAAGATCTGATATATTCTGCAACATTCTGGAAATAAATTAGAGTCATAGCTGGGACGCCATTAGAGGCTTGAATTTGCTTGTAGGAGCTCATCTAATCATCGATTTTCTTCCTAGCTTGGTGCGCACATTTCCTAGAGGCATGGCGATTGTGTTAGTATTGAAGATTATTTTATATTTACCTTGCCGATCAGAACAGGGACGATTTTCATTGAGGGATGATTTGGCTTGGATATTGAATATTGCACATTGCTAATTGCTGCTTCATCATCTATTATCAAAGGCGCCATCAAACTATTAGGTTCCACTATGATTTATTTATCATATCATTGCATATAAGTTAGTTTGTACTTTCAGCTGCAGGTGTGCATCAACACCAGCATTGTCATATTTTGATATCATTGTGCCATATTTCATGAACATTGTATTGGACATTTCATGGCAATTAAAGAGATATAATTTGCTGGTAATTTGCAGTTGTCATTGAGCAATTTCATATCATTTGTAATCAGCTTAGTAGTTTGCATACCAACTGTTTGTTAAAATGTCAGTTGGCTGTAGGAGAATGTTTTTCATATAGTGGTCATGTATTTGCATCTAAAAAAGCCAAAAAAAGATTGCATTTGTATTTAGTTCTTCTATAGACTTTGTGGAGTTAATTTGCAAGCTACTAGACATTCAATTGAAGCCAATTGAAGACAAATAAACAAACTGAAAACTCAGAACAGCTAGTTGAGAGTTTGCAAGAGAAGTGTTCAACAATATTCCTTGAAGTAAACTTCGATCAGATTGTGTAAGGAAATTCAAGAGTGGTTTAAGAAGAGTAATACATTGACATTTTGGTCTATTCCCTCTCCTTTTGGTGAAAAACCTTAAACTGTTATAAGGTTATAGTAACCAAGATCTTTGTTTGCATTTTGGTAACCCTTATGAATATTCCTTGAGGGCAAAAACTTAGATCAAAAGTAGCAAGGGATATTATAGTGGTATCAGAGCTCTGATCTTGACATCTTGAAGGGTTGAAGATCACATGAGAAGTCATCATAGATACTACACTTGAAGAAGAGTAGAACAAGAAGAGAATTGGCAAGAAGATAACCTATTTGAGGACACACCATTAGAAGAAATGGGTGATAGAGCAGAAGATGATCTACAAAGAAATGAGAGAAACAATGAAGAGGTTCAAAATGAATCACAAAATAGTAAGGGAAAAGAACGAGCTAGAGGAGAGAGCCCTGAATCAGAGTTTAGAAGAACTAATAATTAAATGGATATGATGTCTGAACTCTTGGGCACTATGAGACAGTCTATTCCACAACAGAGGATAATTTAGATAGGACAGACTAGTGGCACTTCAAGAACAGAGCAGCCATCAGTCCAACAAAATTTATCATCCGGTTTGTCAGAGCGTAGGCCTGGGCAACCTACTTTCATTCCTATGTAGACCCCTCCAATCCAACAGACAGAACAACAACCAGAGTTTCAGGCACCCCGTTGTTAGGGTTTGAAAAGGCAGATATCTAACAATTAAATGCAGATTTAAGTAATAAACAGAGAAACTAAAAACACACAGAATAAATTATAACACAGAGAATTTAACGTGGTTCACTCAATCCGAGCTATATCCACCAAACCGCAGCCATCCAATGATTTAATTATCCAATGCAAAAACCAATTACAATCTTGCGAATAATCGCGTTTTTCATTATCCTATAACACCCATCCAAACCCCTTTTTATCAAGCTTAGAAGCTTCCAGATTTTGGGTTCTACAAAATTGGATTTTTCTTTTTTCGTTGATTTTTCCCTTTTTCGGTGATGTCGGGGTGTACATATACCATGGGCTATACAGTATAGCATGATCAGTCGCCACATACCAACAATCTCCCACTTGGAGACTGATCAGGCTCCACACCAACACAATCTCCCACTTGGAGACTGATCATGAACGACACTGCTGCAATTACAGCTCCCACTGGAAATAAGTACCTTGGACCCTGCTACTCTCTTATACTTGAATTCAACCTTGAAGGCCAACTGAAGCTGAAGAGGAGCTCAGCTTCTCCCTTGTCACCGCCTTCGTAAACATATCCGCTATATTGACATCTGTATGTATCTTGTCCAGCTTGACTTGTCCATCCTCCAACACCGACCGAATGAAATGATATCTCAACTGTATGTGTTTTGTTTTAAAATGCAAGGCAAAATTCTTTGCAAGATGTATAGCACTAGGACGCCCGATGGTCATTCTTGTGCCATAAAGCGTAAGCTTTCTTGATGTTTTTATGCCTCGTGCCCCACAGTGGGCGCCAGAAAGCTACTCTTAACATTCTATCATGCCCTCTTTCTAAATCAAAGATAGTCAAGTGTACTTAGCCTATTATTCTTACTTTTCATAAACATGGGAAAGTTGAAGGAAAATAGGCTTTTTGAATAAAAATTTAAATTTGTACTAAGTTACTTTATGTTTAGCATATTAAAAGGGAACAACATAAAAGCATGCTAATGTTATTCCTTTACCAAAGTGAACTAAGAGGTTGTTCTTATTCTTTAAGTTAGTCCCAATATTATTTGAGAATATTGTAAAGGACAACTTAATACTCTTCTTTTGTATGGGCTGCCTAAATGGAACAAAATAATGCCTTTTGTAACTCTGTAGGAATATTTCACTATTTCTATATCATTTGAGATGGGAGTTATAATCTAATTTACATGATGAGTTACAATCTTTTAGTGGAAGAGAAAATAGAAAATGAAAAATTATTCTATCATTCACTTAACGGATCTTTCAAAAAAATGAAAAATCTCAAAGGAGATATCTGTAATGTCCCTGTTTTTAGCACTACACTTTTCAGTGATTGATGGCCTTTTCCCGATGCGCTATCGGCAGGTTAGAGGCAGAATTAGGGTTTCCAACTGTTTGGTGGATTCTCTTGAAGATTCAGGGTTTTGCTTATTGGAGTTTGGTTGTTTGGATTCTGGATTCGTTCTGGGTTTTCAGAGAGCTTCGCAGAGGTATGACTTGCAACTATGTCGGGCAACCTTTCCGAACTTACTATTTTTAGTAAGTTATGACGGCTACATCCTGGAGTTTGGGATTTTGGATTGCGGATTCTTTTTGGGTTTTCAGAGAGCTTCGCAATGGTGGCGCATGCATTGCATTCCAAGCAACTTCTTGAATTTACTATTTTTAGTAAATTCTATTTTTAACAGTGGTCCAGTCAGCATCAGCTCAGCAGGCTTTCCTCTTCTGGCAGTTCAGTCGGTAATATCGTTTTGGCCTTTTGATGCATTTTCTGGAGAGATAAGTATTTTAATTAAAATAATGTTATATTATAATGTTATAACTTATAACCCCTTGGCCTAGCTTCATGACTTTAAGTTGTTCTGAAAAGGGGGACCTCATGGGTGGACGCATCATTAGGGAAAGTTTTAATATTTCTAAAGTCAAATATTGCTCTTGGAGGTAGGACGCCAACTTTTGGAGAGAAGTTAATTTTAAATTAAAAGAAAATTGCCTTTATGAAAAAGGACGCCATCTTGAAGGGAGACTTGGTCAAGTCAAAACCCTAAAAGCATCTTGGGAAGTGGGGCACACCTTCTGGAAGCTTCTAGAGGTGCCTTCTCAAAATTATAAAAGGGAGCTTTGGGTCTTCATTTGGGTATCTCATATCTTGAATATTGTTATGTTGATAAGTAGAGGTATTTTTCCACAGTGTCAAATTATGATATTGCTATCGAGGATTCAACCCGTGTAGTTTCGGAGTCAAACTCATTGACCCATGTTTCATGAGTAGTGGTTCAACAAGAACCCATCTATATTGTTATGTTGCCGAAATGGTGTTGGAATTGCTTCGAGGAATGAATGCCTCCTAGCCTTGGCTCGACTTCGTGCTTGAGAGATAGCACCTAGTAGAGAGGTTTGCTAGTTGGTGAGTGAATCTTTGTAGTGAGGATTGCATTGTAGATTGAGTTTTGCTTTTGTAGTTCAGTTTCATGTTTATTAGTGAAATCCGGAGCTGTCTTTTTCACTGTATCTGATTTTCTTTTTCTTCTCATAAGTCAAAAAATACAAAAAGAGTCGTTTTGGGTATCGTTCCATTGTGTTTCCTTGGCAAGGGCGCCCCTTTCTGACAAGTTACAGAATTTTTAATGAAGAACTGAATTTTATTTAAGAAAATCGCCCCTCACTAAGGGCTGTACCATCTGGTTCTCATTGGGATTTGTGCATAAAATAAATATCTATTGTTAGGGTCAGTTTTGTGATGCATTCTTAGGCACCTTCATAATAGGAACACTTTGCACTAGGTTTTATGCATTTTGGATGAGTATTGTGGGAGTTGTGAATAGTTTAGTGATTTTTTGTATTGCTGTTATAGCATTCAGGAGCAGATCTGTCACCAATCAGAACTTCGAAAGTTGGTCTTTGAGGGAAGTTTTTGGTCTTGGTGCTTTGGTTAAGCAAGGAAGAATCCTCTATTTTGTTGCAGCTCTATTTAACTCTAATCTTATGCTCTTGGCAGGCATTCTTCATGATATTGTAAGATGAACAGTAGTACTGTCAGCATTTCTTCTAAACTTGTTCCTCATGCTTTGTAATATCCATTGAATAAGTGGAAGAGGCTAGCTTGTCACCTATTTATTTGAGTTGCATTTGTATTTCTTTATATCTCCGCCATATGGTCGCCTCATTCCATTCTGGATTGGGTAGCACATACTTGGTGTTGAGTTACTTTTAGTTGTAGTTTGATTTAAGGTACTGACAATCCTCTTGCCATATGACAGCCTCTCTCTTGTTGAGATTGAGTGTGCATTCTTGGCAAAGAGTTATATTGTAACTACTGGTTTGATTTATCTAACCCTAACGGGTGCTTTTGCATTGTTGTGTACTTGGCAAAAATTGAAAAAATTGGTTCGGTTCATTACAATATCCAATTTTGATATTGATAGTCCTCTAATTTTCAAGCACTTATGTTCAACATCGAAATCCAAGGACAAGCTCCTTGAGGTTGCAAGATCAAGGACAAAACCTTTGAGTCCCTTATTAGCGTTTGAGGAACAAACACTCTTGGATTTCTTGTTGGTGATTCCATAGGAATCACACAAAGCTTCCTCGGCATTTCTAGTTTGTTTTGTGAGTAGAACTTTTCATATTATCTGCTCAATAGAGTTGATTGAAGCTTTAGTGTTAGTAAAACTAACACCTCACAGATCTGGTTTATGCGGACAGCTTTGCCTGCTTAACTGCGTAATGAGTGCTCTTCAAATTAGGAGGGGAAGCTCCCTCATAGTGCTGGAATGCGTGGAAAAGAAAAAAATAATCTAAATCCTATCTTTTTGTTCTCAGCTGGAAGAGGCACAAGGTTAAGAAAACCAAGAGCGTTGCAGCTAAGGATTTTCTAGTTTCGCAGATCATTAACTACAACTAAGCTAACTACTTTAAATCTATCAGTTTCCTCCAAGAAAAGGAGCATGAAATGGAGCAAGGTTGACTATCTGCTTGACTAAACAGAGTATAGATTCTCAGCAGAACGAATTGTAGCATCCTATGACTCAATCTAAACAAGTTTATTAGAGCAACAATATCACGATAAATAAATCACAGTTCTCAACTTAGCGGAAGGAAGGTGGCACAACTTCTCCGGCTCAATCCTAATAAGTTTATTGTTCACACACATCACACGATAACCCAGTACAGATTCTCTACTTGAAGGCAAGGTGGCACAACTATCATCTCAATCTGGACAAGTTTATTGAACACAAAATAGGAAAGAATTCACCATTATAATTGCATGAAACCCTATGTGGCATAACAATTCATCATAATAGTAAAAACACATGAGCAGGATACCAAAAGGCAATATTGAGGGGCAAGGTGGTACAACATATATTTCTCTTTTAGATTGCAAGAGATTATTTACAAATAAGCAAAAGCTCCTTGTTTATATACATCAAGGTGTAGGGAACCCTAAAATCACCTTAGGTTAACTACAATCTTGCAATGCATGCAAGATTTATTACTAAACCCTAATAAAGTAAACTATACAGTTAACTGGAAAACTACCATCAGTTAATCGGTACATTTAACCTAAATGGACCATGTGCAAGCATGCACGTCCTTATTTAAAACAAAGTTAACTGGACACTACCTTCAGTTAACTGGAAACCCTAACCCTAACTCCTGTGAAGATAATTCCAAGGAAGAGATAAGCATGTGTGAAATCAGCAAGTGAACTCAAGACTGAAAGTCGAGTTAACTGCTGCTCATGACTCAACCCTCAAAATTAACTGTAGGTTCCAACTGGTAGATCACTCCATGTCATCTCGGTCTATCACTTCGACCAAGAACTCATCAATCTCAAATATTACGGCGCTGATGCTGTCCAAAGCAATAATTTGTTCTTCAATTCTCTGTCACTTTCCTTAACTGCTTTTTGGCAGTTTCTAATATCTTCAATTGCTTTCTTGAAACTAGATGTCATCACAGAGATGTGATCCAGAATCTCCATCAAGATATCACGAACATGCTTCTAGAACTTAGTTTGCATAGCCTCGAGATCAGCGTAGGTACCATCTTCACGAAGATAATGGCATGGGATTTGAGTGACTTTGGCGGCTCCGTAAATGGAGTGATCTCTGTTCCTTTTGCAGCGTAACGCTTCATTGTCAACTGCTCTGATGAAAACCTAAATTAAGACCTATTTGGTCTTGAATTCAGTCTAGTTGAACTGCCTTATGAAAAACTTGCCCGTTGATTGTGAACACGGCTATGTTCTGACAATTTTCTGAAGAGGCTGAAAAAGCTCTGGACAAGGCTAAAAATAGCTTACTGTGGGAAAGTTTTTCAAAATTTTTCTGAAACGTGGGTTTTGTGTAGAATCAAATTCTAAGCAAACCCAGATAGCTTGATTCTCCAAAAGATGTGTTTTAGACCCATGCAAAGAAATTCACCGAGGAAAAACACGAGCTTGAATGAGGCCTACGGGGCAATTTTCTCGAAAAAATCTAAGACATGGATTTTGCTACAAAATCTTGAAATATGTGAATTTGATGATGGTCTGAATATCGCATTTGGATTTTTGACATCTTGAAGAAAATTACCTAAGATGAGAAATAGAAATAAGGCGAGGAAGATAGAAAGTTTTGTTTGTTCTGCTTACGTAGGAGTCGTAATCTCTTTACGGAACTTGATGATGAAACACGCATGCAAAGTGAAAATAAAAGTCACGGAATCTTCTTCCCTCAGTCAATGAATCGTTGCTATGAAGAGCATTCGACACCTATAGCACTTTTAGCTTGCTGGTCACTCAAGAATAGATACTTGAGCTCAAATTCGAAAAGAAATAATGGGTATGTAATGCTTGGTTAAATAGATTTTCATCTATGAAATTAAGTACAAAGGCAAGAATCCTTGAAAAATGGCTTGACTGTGATTGGCCCTCATCTTAGTTAGCGAAACTCAAATAAGCTAAATAAATTGCCATGCATTAGGGTTTTCCCTTTTCAGTCTTCAGTTGACAAAACCATGCGATTTAGACTTCAGTTGACAACCTTATGTTGAATTCGCCATCTTCAAAATTCATTAAATTTATAATTAAGAACTAAAGCGTCCCTTTTGAGAACTTCAGTTGACAATCTTGATTGAAATGAGTTCGCCAACTTCATGCTTTAAATCTTAAAAAATTCCAAATATAGCGTCCCTTCAAGACTTCAGTTGACATTCAAGAAGTGAATGCGCCAACTTCACACACATGCTTCAATTCTAAAAATAACGTCCCTTTTGGAACTCCAGTTGACAATTCAAGGAAAATGAATTCGCCAACTTCACAAAATTGATGACTCATAACTAAATCAAATATGGCGTCCCTTTTGGAACTTCAGTTGACAAAAGGTGAAGCGCCTACTTCACAAAATTTTCACAATTTCAACCAAAATTCGCCATGCATATGAACTCAAGTTGATTTTCAAATATAAACTTCAGTTAACTCAACATGCAAACAAGTTAATTCAACATGCAAACTAGTTAACTCAACATGCGAACTGAAAGATCACTCAACATGCCAATATATGAACTGGAGATGACAACCCAGAAAACGTTCAGTCTAACTGTAGTCAAAACTCCAGTTAGGGCGCACCAGTCAACTTCTTTCAAAAATTCAACTTTGACCTCTCAAGGCGAATTCCAGACTTACCAATTTTCATGAAAATTTAGACTTAAACCTCTGTCGGGACCTCTGTTCATCCTCTAACCCTGGTTGACTGATTTCTTCGATTAACTGGCTGACAGGTGCATCGCAGAGCTGAACAAAAACTAATCAAAAGGTACCTTGAGACTGCAGACCATAAAACTGACATTTGAAGGCTCAAAATCAAGCGCCTTTTTCAAAAGTTGCGCTTTTTCTTAGACTTAGTCAAATTTCTCCATCTCGATCTCATACGAAGGGAAAAACAAATCCTTCATAACTTCTGTTTTACCAATTTTCAGGACTGAATCACAGGTTCACTGCGGAGCTGACTTCATTCTGCACGACAGCTGCAAAGGCACATTTCTCCAGAAAACATCATCTGAGGGGTGAAAAACAAGGGCGCCTTTTTGAAAAGTTGCTCTTTTCCCTCCAGACTTAGCCATTTCTGGAACTGAC
>VDFB02286486.1:0-19304 GCA_007258455.2 Sequoia sempervirens
TTGGCTTTCAGTTTTTTATTGTGATTGTTTGTCCTTGATGACAACACTGGCTTTGGTAATACATGATGGTTTTGGTGACACATGATGATTATAGTTCATTAACATGGTCTTTAAACATGGCTCATGGCATGCAATTGCAAGTTTCAGATTTTCATGCTTCAATTTTTGATACATGTTGGTTACTGATATTGTTATCATTTTTTGACAGGGTGCTACAAGTCAGGTTTATTCTTTTCAAGATTTCAAATCATAAATCAGGTATATGGTTGTTGATGTTTGACATGGTATACATGATGACATTTTCCTATTGAACAGGTATCTTAGACACTATGCACAATCACATTCATATCCTGGCTGGCATACATACTGGCAGATTCATTTTTGAGCTTAGAAAGTCACATGACTTCAGGCAGCTTGTTTTTTGAATTCTTATTTGATAATTTTCATTGTATATGTGACATGGATAAAGTCACTTTGTGGTTCAAATAAAGTCACATTGTGGTCATGTGATATCGGCATCATAAAAATTATTGTTTTGGAAATAAAGTTTACAAGGTAATATTATTTGGGCTTAATGATCATTGTATCTGGTAGTATTGCCAGGGAACATGTGATATTGGTTTCTTTTGACCTGGCAGTGCAAGGGATTATGACTTTGTTTGATTTCGACTGTTGTGACATATGCTTATTGATTTGGCATCGACAATCTTTGTGAATTAATAATGTATGTCAACATTCGTGGTAGAAGACTTTGACATCGAACTTCAAAGCATTATTAATTTTGATAAATTCTTTGAATGACTTGAAGGAAAGGAAAAGCTAGGGCAAAGTCATTTTCATATTTCAATGTGCAAAATTCTAGAACCCTAGCCACCACCATGGGTATTTTGTGAATGTAGATTTCTAGTAAAATATTTTTAGTCGTGTGTTGTAGATAGTAAAATAAGCTCACTATTTGAGCTTGGTGAGTTTGTGAAAGGTTTTGAACTAGATAGAGTTTTATTTGTGAAGGAAAAGGCAAGGCAACAATAGTAGAAGCTAGCCTCACTCAGCTGGATGGTTATCAGGTTTTGAGACTTGTCTTTTAGTTTGGGTTTTCATCAAAAAAAGGTAACTGAAATAGTTTGTTAACTTTGATAAAGGATTTGATTTGAAAAGAAAAAAAATATATTACTAGGAAGTACTGAAAATAGTTTCATTTTTTTTGTAATCTCTATAAATTTTTGGTTTAAGAGTTGGTTTGCAAGAAAAGACTTACAAGTTGTAATTGAAATGTTGTTATTTTGTTAAAGGGTTTGGTTAAGAAGGATTATCTAGGTTTTTCCATTAAAACCCTAGCTTGAGGTTTCTTTGATAGTTACATAAACTGTATATAGAGGATATCTTGCATCTTTATAAGATGGGTTTTTGGCATTTCTCAGGTTACTGTGAAGAGAAATTTTGTGAGACATCAGGCTTAATTCTTATAGTGACAAGAAACTGTATTACATTGAAAATCCTTCTAAATCTTAGATATTTGTATAAAGGAAGATGTTTTCATTCTCATACAACATTCTTCAATGTGGTTATTGAAAATTTTTATAGTCTTCTATTGAAATTCTAGGACTGCATATTGCACTTCTAGGAGTTGATAGAATCTTGTAATTGTTGTTACATTGTAAAGGAGTTGGTGCTCACACGTATCTTATGAAGTTGAATTTATACGAATTTTTGTAGGTTGGTGCTCTTGAAGTTTGTGGAGTTGGTGCTCTGAACTTTAAAAGTTGGTTCCCTAAGTGAATAAAAGAAATATTTTTTTAAGTGGTTTTATTCCCCAAGAGGGAGTTTCCACTTTCAGGGACATATAATGTGTTATATGTGTGATTTCTCTTATTTATCTATTTTTAATGTGTCATCAAATGCATTGAATGGTTTTTAGTCATTAGTCTTTCATATCTGCCAATGTTATCTACCAATGTTTATGTCAAATTTCATGCATAAAAGGTTCTAATTTAAAGTGAGCTCTGATACATGTGAAAGTGTTAAGTTTCACCTTTGTTAATGTTATATGTTTAATTCATGGTTCATGCAAATACAATATTGTTCATCCACAAGTAAATTTTTTTCTTTGAACTATCATTTGGTGTTTTGATTTAAAAGTCAAGTTTTCTTTATATACAGTCATTTGTCCTCTTGGTTCAAAATAAAACATAAATTTTTGGGCTTGAAAAAGTTTGTGACTTTTATAAATCACTGATTCACCCCCCCTCTCAGTGATTTCATTCTTCCAACAATGTGTTCCTATTTTAGCTGGAACAAAGTTGAAGCGAGGATTTTCATCAACCTCTTGTACCTCAAGGGTTTTTGCACCTAAAAAGGAGAGACAAAGATCAACATTTCATTCAAGAACAAACCCTTGAGATTTCAATGCAAAGGAGATTGAAATCTAATGAAGTGAGAGCTCTAGGGAATAGATAACAGCCAATGAGGGTTCACCACCAAGTGTAAACTTGGAAAATGCAAAATGTTTGAAAACACAGTGTAGTATGCACACATATACTAAATGACCTAGAAATGATCGTGAAAAAAAACATAAAACTGTAAAACTAAAAGTGTGCACCTAGAAACTTGTAGAGGCTGGGACGGAGACTGGAAATGTTGATGATCCTAAAATTTTGACCTACTAGGACTCATACGCCATTTCGGGCGAATTAGTCCCAGATCTAGAAAATTGTACGAAAGTCTGTTAATGGGTATCTACATCTATAGAAATCTTTGAAAATAGCTATAGTGGGATGCATTCACCACTACTGGAGAATGAGTTCCATTTTGTTGAAAAGTGTCCCAAGAGTAGAATCTTGAATTGAAACTTTGCAAGCCTTTGAAGAAGGATGAAATAAGTACTTTCCCACTGATTTCATGCAGATTGGAAGGATATTTTTCCCTAGATCTAAGTTTATGTGAGCCTTGAAAACTTTTCATGAAAACTTTGACAACATTTTCAACTTTATCATTTTGGCATTTATCTTCAATTTGCAAACCTGCAATCACACATTAAAGAGGGGAAAACTTGTTGATTGTTAGAGGATAGGGGTTTGCCTTGGTCAAACCCATTTTAGGTAATTAAACCAAAATGATGAAATAAAATAATGTAGCATGAACATGAAATGATGCAATTAGAAACTTACCATGATGATGGATCTTGAATTTCTACAACAATGGATGAAGAATTTTCCCTTGAATGCCTTAGAAAACTATCTTCATGACTTAAAATGTTGAAAGCCTAGCTTGTTTAACTTGAGATGGATAATGAATGATGAATGAAAGATTAGGGGTTAAATGAATAGAAAAACCTTATATTTATACACAATTATGCCCTAATTCCCAAAGATACTACATCACAGGCTAACCTTAGGTCTTAGAAAATAAAAAACCCACCAAAATTTTGAATTTATTTTGATTTTTGAGCCAAATGGGACTCATCCCTAGTAGTGGTGAATGAATCCCAACATGGTGAATGGGTCTGACTCAAGGCATTTTAAATGGGTGTCAGAAATTAAATATTTTAAATGATGTTTATTAGGTTTATTCTAAAAAATACACTTAAGTAAGGCCTGTAAGTGTAAAATGGGGCCAATTAAAGCATAAAAAAGGGTCAAATTATTGATGAAAATCCTAGAAAAGCATGAAATTTTGTTACAACATTTTGAAATAAGGCTTGGTAAGTGATAACAAGAGATTTTTTAGGTGAAATATATTAATATGGTCCTAAAAAAGTGTGAAGGTGTGTTACAACACTTCACAACACTTTTTCAAGGCATCATAAAATTATTATTAGTTTGACAGGGTCCAAGACCTAATGTGAATGTGATGACCACATTACAACACTAAATCAAGGCAATGTTAAGTCTAGTTTATCATTAATTATTCCCAAATCAAGTATGGAAAAGACATACTTTTTTCTACGCTACATTTAGCCCCCACTTTAGTGAGAGGATGACCCTGCTTCAAACTCACTAAAGTAGATATTCAAGAGCGGTCCAAGTGTACCGATGTAGATGGTCTAGGATAAAAAATATGAAGGAGGTAACCAAGCCCCTAGGACATAAGCACAAAAGGACATGCACAAGATGAATTATTTTTCACTAGAACAAGATACATGATCATGCAATGGAAATAACTAGAAGGAAGATAAGTATAAAGGTGGATCAAGCTTTGACCAATTGTTCAACATGTTGTGGATCAGATCTAAGTTGTTAGTCCAAAAATTCATACTCACTCTAAGGCGACGAAACTCTTGGTTGTCCATTGGGTGAGAAATCCTAAAAGGTGAGACACATACACTTTATGGCTGGTATGCACTCACACACATGCAAGTGGCTATGGGGAAGTTCATTCCTCATATTGGGCTTCCCACTCAAAACATATCAAAGTTATACCTCCTGATAACTTTTAATAATGCGCCACACAAAAATGATCTTCGAGCTCTATGAGGCAAACAAAACTTCGTATGCTTGAAACTCATAGACATTGTAAATGAAAAATAGTGCAAGGAACACTCAAAGGTATTTTTCTTAGTTCATGCAAGGTATCATCTTAGGGAACATTGTTCCTAATGTCTCCAAGAGAGGATAAGTGAAAATGGTCTCATGCAAGGTCTCATCCTGGGCAACATTGTGCCTAATGTTTCCAAGAGAGGAAATCACAAGAAAAATAAAATCACGCAATGAAATATAAGTGTTGATGTATGCCCCTACTTTAAAGTGGTTGGTAACATCATTACTATAAGAAATTTCTTTAAAGTAGAAGAAGAAAACATGAGAGATTACTCAAAAATACCTATGCCAAGTCATATGTTTCCTATAAGCTATGTCATGAATAAGGAAATATGTCACATGTGAGCCAACTTAAGGCATGTCATCCATAGTCCAAGTTTTCTCTTTATGTTCATGAAAGGTTAGCGGCTAGCCAAAAGAGGCAACACCAAGTGACATATGAGGAAAAGGCTACCTAACCCCTTTCCCCCACTTAGTGTAGGACAAGGGTGAGCCGAATAAGATAGAAATAAGTATCAATTAGAGGAATTAGGTGCTTCAACACAATGAAGAGCACCACACTCCTAGAGATGTTGAATTTTGTTATTCAAAGCCTTACATTCATTAGTGGCATGACCATGAACTCTGTGAGAGGCACAGAAGGAAGTCTTATAATAGAATTGCTTTCGTGTTTTTGGAGGAAGGGATATCAAGTGATCTTGGAGGAGTCTCAACAAGATACCCTCTTGATCAATGGTAGATGTTCCTTTATTATGCGACAAAGGTTTCTCTTGCTTAGCACAAGATGTCATGTCTATGCAAGACTCTTTAGATTGTGAGATTTTGTTCTCTCCTTTATAGGAGGGTGTAAAATCTAACAAATTCAAATCATGAGTGTTTTACGAGATTACATTGGAATTAAGCGAAGATGTCTTTGTTTGTTTCATTTCTTGCCAAGGATAACTTTCAAGACCACTAGTGTCTATCAGTTTAGGATGTACTATTGTTAAAGTCAACTTAGAAGAATTTTTTGTGATAGTGTTGATATTAAGTGAATGTTTTTTTATGTCTATCAAAGGATAATAACCAATACCATGAGTTGTTTCTTGTGTGTTAGGCTCTATAGGGTTCTTGGAAAAATCCTTTTCGCTATAACCAGGATTGTTTTGTAAGCTCATAACTTAATACTATAAAATTATTTTCATTAATTTTGGATCGAATTGGTTATTCGTTGTTGAGTTCATCAAAGTTTGTTGTGTAATTTGTTGTATTTGTGTTACGATGGTGGGAGTGGATGCTTTACCAGAGGATCACTTTTTTACGGTTTAATGTTGAAATTATTTGCATTTTTCTGTCCTTATTTGAATCTTTGTTTATGATCTTGTACTTAAGCCCATGTTATGAACACCAAATCTAAGGAACCCCAATCATCTTCTAATAGCTTTGGCTTCTAATTTGTTTTTCTTTGCATTTGTTGCACATTTGGACTTGTGTAGTTAGGTGTTAATAATGTTACCAAAGATTTTCCTTATTTTTCTCAATGTTTAAGCAACTATTTGGGTCGGGGTCAGCTTCGAGTATGTACACTTTGTTGTTGTAGATGTATTTCATTTTATGGTGAAGATTAGAAGGTACCCCATTCATTGCATGAATCCATGGTCTACCTAAGAGATGATTATATGAGAGATCATATGGCATAACATGGATTGGTGTTTCCAATGTGGCCTTTCCAACTATAATAGGTAAGGTGATCCAACCAAGTGGTTGTTTTTTGACATTGTCGAACCCCTTAATAGATAAAGAGTTTAGTTGAATTTTTGATTTATCCACATGATGCCTATCTAAGAGGTTTATGCTACACACATTAAGGGAAAAGCCATTGTCAACAAGGGTTTGATTTATCCCCATTTTTTTGTATTGAGATAGTATTAGGAAAGCCTCATTTTTCTTTTGCACTTCCAAAGAGGAGTACACTTTGGTGGAAAACAATGTTAGCATTTATTCCTTGAATCATGGTTGCTATGTCATTTGGTTGCGCATTGGAAGGGATAGGAACTTGTTGCAAAGAACTCTGAATCATGTTATGGTAGTGAGGGGAGGCTTGGATAAAGTCCCATAATTATATCTTAGCAGGAGTATTCTTTAGTTACTCGATAAGATCATACTCCTTTCCTTGACGAGGACCTGGTAAGATAGGGTTGTGTAGGATAGGATTAGGTATAGGTAAGGGTGTTGGGGTTGGTTGTTGTAGTTGCATATTGTTTCAAGTGTTATATGTATGAACAATGGTATTATGAATCGACTGATGCGACACATTATTCTTAGGTGGGTAGAGGATTAATTTGAGTTTGTTTTGAGTTTGAGGTTTGTGTGAAGGGGGATAAAGGATGAGTTGAGGTTGAATAATATTAATGTCCCTTAGTGAAGGAGAGTCTAATGTGGCCTCATTAGGTTTGTGTACTATGTTATTATCAATGTTATATGTTTCTTGCACAATGATATCCTCCCTAGAAGGAGAGCTTTTAGGAGAACTACTGACCAAATGTTCTTGACATTCAAGAATTGGTTCTTCTAAAATGACTTCACCATAATTAGGGGAATGATCAATGATTGAATTATCAATAGTGGGATTATTTGGAGAAGGCTCTATTTGATTATCCTTTTTCTGTAAGGTCTCATTCTCTTGTTCCATGTTATCTTCCCTAGTAGGAGAGCTTGTACTATGTTCATCCATGGTTAGATTTTGTAAAGAATCTTCATCACAAGTAAAGGATGCATCAAGAGAAGGAAAACTAAGATTCTTTTGTTCAAATAGGCCTTTCAAAATGTTAGGAACATTAGGAAGGAAAGAGATAAGGTTATCACTTTCAATCCACATATCCTCTTGATAATGTGATTTTCATGATTGTTCATGATCGTATCCTATTTTAAAGGCTTCTTACAAGTAGGAGAAGTATTTAGAGATGGATTTTGGATAGGCAAAGTGGTGGCTATGATATCATTTTCTTTTTTTCTAATTTCTTCCAAAGGGGGATGAGGAGAGCGACAATCAAGACCTTCAATGCTTGTATCTTCTTTCACCAAGATACCTTCGTCACTAATAGGAGAGGTATCGAGAGAAGAACAAGTATGATCGTTATGATTGTCAACACTACCATCCTCACCAATGGGAAATGTAATAGGAAGGATTGTATCAATGGTTTGAACATGTTTCTTAATGACGCTATTGTTGTAATCTAAATTGAACTCATATGAGGGGATGTTGTATTTATGCAATCTATTTTTAACCATATCAAAGCCACATCTTTTGAAACAAAGTATGTTATCATGAAAAAGTAAAGAAAGTGTAATGCAATGACTTAAAGTGAAATGCAATTTTCAGATTTGAAAGAAGGTGATTTGTTGACTACCTTATGCAATGGAATGTTGTGAATGCAAATTTGAAATGAAGCAATGCATGAAATGTACTAATTTAAGCTAGTTTTGGTGAAATATATGTAACAAAAACTCAGGGTCAATTGATACAGATAGTTAATGGCACCAAAAAGAAGTGTAAAAGCAGGAGTTTTAGTGTTGTAAAAGGCAGTTTTAGGGTGGAAAGGGACTAATTCACCCAAGTGGTGAATGAGTCCTAGTGGGGATTTTTTTAGAATTTTCAGATTTTTTTTTATTGATTTTTATTTTTTCTATGATGTATGATGTAGCCTTAAGATGCAAAAGTATAATTTTGGAAATTTTTAATGATTTAAGATGCAAAAATGCAACCTATATGCACTTTCACTAATGATAAATTTGAAACCCTAGAATACAATTTAACTAATGCAAAATGCAATGCAATGTTAATGCAAGCTATTTCTAGGATGATGATGGACTCCAAATCAGACAAGAAGGTATTCAAAAAAGTGGGTTCACCAAAATGAAACAAATATTTTCATCAACCTCTTGCACCTCTAGGGTTTTTGCACCTAAAAAGGAGAGATACAAAGATCAACATTTCATTCAAGAACAAACCCTTGAGATTTCAATGCAAAGGAGATTGAAATCTGACAAAGGGAGAGTTCAAAGGAATAGATAACAACTAATGAGGATTCACCACCAAGTGTAAACTTAGGAAATGAAAAATGTTTGAAAACACAGTGTAGTATGCAAACATATAATAAATGACCTAGAAATGATCATGAAACAAAACAAAAAACTATAAAATTGAGAGTGTGCACCTGGAAACTTGTAGAGGTTGGGATGGAGATCGAAAATGTTGTCAATCTTGAAATTTTGACCTACTGGGACTCATACGCCATTATGGGCGAGTTAGACCTAGATATGGAAAACTACATTGGAGTCTATTTCATCTAAATAGATATCCAAATCTATAGAAATCTCTAATAAACACCTCCTGTGGGACTCATTCGCCACTACTGGGGGTTGAGTCCCATTTTGTTGAAAAGTGTCCTAGGAACATAATCTTGAACTAAAACTTTGCAAGCCTCTAAAGATGGATGAAATAAGAACTTTCCCACTAATTTCATGTAGATTGGATGGATATTTTTCCCTAGATCTAAGTTTTTGTGAGTCTTGACAACTTTTACAACATTTGCAACTTTATCATTTTGGCATTTTTCTTCAATCTACACACCTACAATCACACATTAAAGAGGGGAAAACTTGTTGATTGTTAGAGGATAGGGATTTTCCTTGGTCAAACCCCTTTTAGGTAATTAAACCAAAATAATGAAATTAAATAATGAAGCATGAACATGAAATGATGCAATTAGAAGCTTTCCATGATGATGGATCTTGAATTTCTGCAACAATGGATGAAGAATCTTCCCTTGAATGCCTTAGAAAACTATCTTCATGACTTAAAATGCTAAAACCCTAGATTTCTTAATTTGAGATGGATAATGAATGATGAATGAAATATTGGGGGTGAAATGAATAGAAAAACCTTATATTTATACACAATTATGCCTTAATTCCTTAAGATACTACAACAAAGGACGACCTTAGGTCTTAGAAAATAAAAACCTACCAAAATTTTGAATTTATTTTGATTTTTGATCCAAATGAGACTCATCCCCCAGTAGTGGCATATGAGTGCTAGAATGGTGAATGGGTCCCACTCAAGGAATTTTAAGTGGGTGTCAGAAATTAAATATTTTAAATGATGTTTATTGGGTTTATTCTCAAAAATACACTTAAGGCTTGTAAGTGTAAAATGAGGCCAATTAAAGCATAAGAAAGGGTCAAATTATTGATGAAAATCCTAGAAAAGCATGAAATTTTGTTACAACACTTTACAACACTTTGAAATAA
Organism: Sequoia sempervirens; assembly: GCA_007258455.2. Taxonomy (NCBI): domain Eukaryota; kingdom Viridiplantae; phylum Streptophyta; class Pinopsida; order Cupressales; family Cupressaceae; genus Sequoia; species Sequoia sempervirens. Next base: position 9,828 of record VDFB02286486.1, read on the forward strand.
GGCTTGGTAAGTGATAAAAAGAGATTGTTTAGGTGAAATGTATTAATAAGGTCCTAGAAAAGTGTGAAGGTGTGTTACAACACTTCACAACACTTTTGCAAGGCATCATAAAATTATTATTAGTTCAAGAGGGTCCAAGACCTAATTTGAATGTGTTGACCACATTACAACACTAAATCAAGGCAATGTTAAGTCCATTTTATCATTAATTATTCCCAAATCAAGCAAGGAAAATGCATACTTTTTTCTATGCTACAAAAGTATCTATTTCAAATTTTCCAACATCCCCATTAGAGATGGAAGCCATTATCAAAATGCCTTACCATAGTGTAGTTGGAATTTTGATGTATGCTATGGTTTGTACTAGACCATACATTTCCCAAGCAATGGGAGTTCTTTTTAGATATATGTCTAATCCTGGTAGAGTTCATTGGGATGCAATTAAAAGAGCCTTTATATATTTGTGTATTACCTTAGATTATTCCTTGTGTTATCATATGAATGAAGATGAGATTTCCCTTGATATTCATGGATATGTGGATTCAGACTGGGTAGGTGATATTGATATCAAAAGATCCACAGTACTTATGTGTTTACTTTATTTGGTGGTGCAATTAGTTGGATGAGTAAGCGATAGGGTATGGTTTCTTTGTCCACTACTGAACGTGAGTATATGGTAGCTACTCATGCTTGTAAAGAATCCATTTGGCTTAAGAGACTGTGTTCGGATATTGGAATTTAACAGGGTGTAGTGACAATTTATTGTGGTAGTCAGAATGTGATATGTCTAGCCAAGAGCCTAACATTTCATGCCAGGACCAAGCAAATTAATGTACAATATCATTTTGTTAGAGATATGTTCGAAGATAGTAGGGTGAAACTGGTTAATGTAGAGACTTTGGTGAATGTTTATGATTCTTTAACTAAGCCTATGAGCACAGAGATTTTCAAATAGTGTTTGGAGACTATGAGCCTCTCAGTCCCTAGCAATTAAGAGATTATGGAGTTCTTTTACATGCTCCCACTGATGTTGCATGCTATTCAACAAGTGGGAGAGGATTTGTGGGGAAAAATATGTCTCAACCTTGAAATAGATAAGGTACCATTGATTAAGATCAACATGATGGGGGTATTAAGGGGTACCCCCTCAGGGGTTCGAGGGAAATTCCCTTGAAAGACAATACTTTATGCATATTTTATTGTAAATCTAGATTGTTTGTCATTAGATCTTCTATATATCCGACGGGTCGAGATATTTGTTGGCTTTGAATTTCCCTAGAAGGCAACCCTATTTTATGAGGTGTTTCATTATGGTTGTGTATTGTGATGTATTTTTGAGAGTCTAACCCCCTGCAGTCTCTGAGGGAAACAAATTCCCTTGAAAGCCACATTTTATGCATATTTTATTATTGTAAATCTAGGATCAAGCTTTTGTCATTGTGGTCTTACATCTAATCTACGATATTCTCGTTGGATTTTAATTGACTCATAAGGAAACCCTATTTTATGAGGGTGTTTAATTATGGCTATGGGCCAGATGTATTTTGAGAGTCCTGGAGCAGCTTATCATGTTGTTCCCTGATCTCCGAGTGGTGATACTCCCCGTGTAGAAGCTTTCGTAAGTATACTATATTCTTTGTTATTTATGAATAATATATTGGGTATGGATTTTTGGAGGGGGTTTTCCCACATAAATCACTCTCATGTTTTGCATGCATATTTAGTCTATTTCTATTTCTAAGTTTCAGCAATTGCTAAAGATCTGTAAAAGTTTTGCAGTATTATCCTCTCAAGATTAGTGTAGGAAGCTTTTCTGCTACCTTAGCTTCCTTACAAACCTCTGCATCCAGGTTGCTAATGGTTGATTGGTTCATGTGTGTCAATGAAGAGAGCTCACAAGTCATATTATTATTTTATTTTATTTTTCTTTACTTTCTCATAGGATAGTTTGTTTACATAAAATTGTTTTGTTCTTCCCTCTTATTAGACAAAAATTAATTTGCACTCATTGATCAACATGAGACACAATAGATTGAAAGTATGAAATAAGGCTTGTCTTATGAGGGGTTTGTTACAATAGGATCTTTTTAGCATTGACATTAATTCCTCCAAGCTATTTTTATTGTCTTCTATTTGTCTTAGTAAAGTTTTCTTGTGTTCTAAGGGGGATGTCCTAGGAATTTATGGAGATGTTTGTTGTGGTTCTTGTTTAGGAGGTATTCATGAGGAGGTGATGGAGGATTGTAATCATTTGGGATGTAATATCATTTCTTAGAAATTAAAACAAATTTTAAAAAACCCTAATTCAATCTACAATTTAATCAAAATTTGAAACTAAAAAATAGAGATACTTACCTCTTTGACCTCCTTGACATCTTGATGCAATCTTGATGAAGATTTCACAACCTTGAGGTGAAAAATGGTAATGCATTTTAGAAAGCATAGGTTGAGGAGAAAAAAATATGTAGGTCATAGGTTGAAGAGCAAAAAAATGATAAGAAACTTTGGTTTTTGTGTTCTTATAACAACATTCACATTTGGTGAGTTGAAAATTTGGTGCTTTCCATATTTTGTACTCAAAAAATTTGGTTTGGAATGAAAAAGCCTCAAGATTTTTCATCCAAACCATTTGGTGAGTGGAAAATTTGGTGCTTTCCAAATGCTCATTTCAGGCATAAAAAAGAAAGTGGCATCTTTTTTGTGTTACATCTTTATGCATATACCCAACAACTTCAAACCTAGATCTATTTATTAAATCCTTCCTTATGGACTTGGGTCATAGGTGCATCTTTCATCGAAGGACCACCTACATACCTGATTCTAAATGGGATTGAAGCCCCATGTATTTTTCCTCAAAAAAATATTTCAAGGAAGATATATAAGTCTTGATGCCTAAAGTTTCATAACCACTTGAGTAAACTTCCTCATAGAAGTGAAATACAAGTAATAATATAGAGAGAAAATAATAGGTGGCCTAAGTAAGACCAAGCAATACAACAATTCACTATATATGAATACTAATTTTAAAATAACTTCATAGCTTGCAAGTTTTTTTGATTACTTTTCCACACCCTAACAAGGTTCTTGAACTATCTCTAACTAAATGGTCCCAATTATCAACCATATTATACTTATATTATTATTGAAATATCACTTGGATCTTAAATTACACACATTAGACCATAGGAACTTATAAGGAAAAAATATTTAAATCAAATCCATGCACAAAAATTAGGCAACATAGTTAATATAAAATAAATCTAGTCCTATCATAGCCTAGGATAGTAGTAGTCAAAATATTATCACCATTCCATAATTTAAGAAAAAACCATTGTATGGGTCCATGCGAGGTCTCAGTACAATATGGTTCAATGGTATCAAGTATCATAATCATATATGACATCGTCTTTAATGGAGCACAATATGCATCAACAAGGCCACATAGAAAATTTCTAAACTTCAAAAGATCTACCACAATAGTTATAAGTTTTCTTTGAGCATGAAAAATACCTAAGATAATTGGAAACACTATATCCATTTAATGTTCATGTAAATATATGCACTCCATAATAATATAGTCTTAAACTTCTGATTTCATTTAGCTTATGGGGCAACACCACATTTTCATAATAGTCTAGTTCAAGGACTAGATAATCTCCAAACTTGTCATTTATATTAAATATGAACATAAGGAGAATGCATAAGTGATCCCATATGATAGCATTAGGTTTGTAAACCAAACATTATTCTCATATTTAAGTGTTCATAAGATGCATAAATATGACAAAATTATGACACATCTTTCAATGCCCAATAAAATTTGATAAACAACAACCAAATATAATGCAATATAGATGTGAGGTCTTTAAAATCAATCAACATACATCACAATTTAGTACCCAATAATGGTATGATAATTCTTAGTTCAATAATTTTAGAAGGATGGAGACCATTAGAGCATTGGGCTCACAATTCCATCAATAATTTATGCCAAGTTAAATCCATCACCAAATTTTCCTAATTCCATCAACTAAAAGTGACCCTTAATGTTCTCTCACAATCTTCTTAGAGGTCATATCAAAGGTATCTTAATTCATAACCATCATTATTGTAAGAACACCCTACTAATATCATACCCATAACCAAGATATTATTTTTATAACTTGGAAAAACCAACATTGTTCTTGCATTTATCATATTACTAGTTTAAACAATATTTTTTTTATCCCACCATTCATTTACTAAGGTTGATAGTTCAAATCAAGAGATAAAGGTTGGCTTCTACATTTGTTAAAAGAGTAGTTCCTCTTACCCTTTGTTTTTCAACTAAATTTAAATAAAATATGCAATGATGTCTAACTTTCACTTCACCTAGCCACATGTTTCCAATAACATGCCACCAAGATGATAATAGCTATACATATTATCATTATCTTATATTTTAATAATATAATGTTATTGTCAAAGATGACTAATTTATATAAAATTTGACTATACATAGTAATCATGCATCTTCCTCTATCAAGCTATTTTCCATATCCTAAAATAAAGAACACCCAATATAAGGTACTTGATGTAAGGATATTTTTGTAACATCCATTTCACATCTTGATCTTTATTAGATGTTCTTCAATTGAGAAACAAATTTCTTCCAAGATAGCTTCTTCAAGAAATATATTTTTTTGTAACTCTTAAGATCATCGTTCCATTAAACCACAATTTTTTGAGGTATTTACATTAAAAACATCCTTATAAAAAGTATCTTGTTGTGCATATCCCTCACGATTTGCATTCCACATTTTGCATACAAGTCTCCCATATTGCTGTAGAAATTGACATTGAAAGGAGTTTTTATGATATTGAAAATGTTTTAGAGTGAGTCATTCAAATATTTGGCTTAAACAACACCTCTAATCTTTGACTTTTATATAGGTGGATCATCTAAAATTAAACTATGCAGTGGGCCTTTATTGAAGATGCTAATGTAATTTTAGGGATGAGCCACCAAAATAGAGATTAGAACATAAGTGTGATATTTAAAGATTTATCAATTCAAATTAACTCGAATTTGTATCCTCCCAACTCTTGTTAAGCAACATTATTTGAGCTTGTGGCTTTCATTTTGCATAAATCCCTTCCCTCCATCTGACTCTTAGATCTCTTATTTACCAAATTCTAAGTCTAAATTATGCTCTATCATCATGAAATAAAGAAAAATCCTTTTGTGCTAAGGTTTGAGTCGATTTGTATCTTTCCCACTTGGACAAAGATGAAGCCACAATAGTGGTTTACAATTTGGAGGAAGGAAAAATGGCCCCATGGCAAAAATTGGTTTAGGGGTTCGAATGAACCTACAAGTTAGTAGGAGCCATAAAGGGGTTCGTAGAACCCATCAATCACGAGGCCCACATTTCTTGCCCAAAAAACAAAAGGAAAAATGCATATTGAGAGGGTTCGAATGAACCCTGGTTCTAGTGAACCCCCCTTTTCCCTAATTTTTGACTTTGTTCACAAAACAAACCTAATTTTTTATGCTTCGATGCTCAGGTTGAGGATGAAAATGAGGGAATCTTCACAAACCAAATTGGAGTTAGGTAGTCCTTGAAACGAGCTATCCAATGAATATAATTTTAATATGTTTTGGTTTTATTATGTATTTGTTTTTTTAGTTTTATTAAACATAGGTTTTTTGTCGAAAATGAAGGTCTCTATTTTGCACATGTGGAAAAATAGCAGATTATCAAAAAAAAAATTTAAAAAATATGAGTTACTTGCTTAGATATTGAAGTCCTTGATCCAACTAAAAAAAAAATTGAATTTTGATATATACAAAAAAGTTAAGCGTTATACGGTCGCGCTATGTCTGAATTGTCATTGGTTTGACTTCGAAACTTGATTAAAGAAAAAATATTCAATAAAAAACTATCTAACCAAGTGCAAGCACTAGATATCAGAGTTACAAATCTAAATTTGAAAGAATTAGAATTTTATTCTTTATGGAAAGAAAGTTATGCGTTATATGGTGATAGTCACTTTTTAAAAATGTTATTTTAAAGAAAAAAAGCCCGATTTTATTGGGAGATGGAAAAAGTGCAATTTGATTCCAAAAATTTTGAAAAATATTTTTTAGAATCTGAGACAAAAATGTGATGAAACTCTAGTTTTCATCATCTTCAAATTCCCTCCGCAGTTTTAAGTTATAGGTGTCGAATGTAGAAGAAGATTTAGTTAAAAATAAAATTCAGTCATCGGTTGGCCAAAATTGTAAACCACTATTAATAGGATCACCTCAAATGAGGATCTATTATGTTTATTTTCGACTTTGTATCAGCTTGACCCTACTTTCATGTTTTAAAGTAGACCTCAATTGAACAAAAATAGAACTATTGAGAGGGGAAGGATGTTTGAAATAATTACATGGAGAATTTGGAGAATCCCCTTCTATAATCCTATTCATCCCTTGAAATGCACTTTGGAGTTGAAAAGCAAGTGATTTTTGGTGTTGTGAATTACAACAAATCAACTACATGTCTAAAAAATTCCAACCATCCTTTAATCTTTGAAGGACATCGATAGCTTGTGCCAAATCTCTCATTTTGACATAGGTAGTGAGAATGCTAACAAATGTTGTGGAGCTTGGGCTTTACACTTGCCAATTGTGTTTGGTTGAAAGTTTTTAAACATTTTCAACAAGTCCATTTTGTTCATATCCTTCTTGTTGTTCCTTCTTTTCTTTCAACATGGAGGCTAGATGGTCATTTGAAAAATATAAAATGTATTTAATTACATTCAATATATTTATCATGTACTATTATGTTATGTTATGTTATTAAAATGAGGAATGAAAATTACAGCAGAAATAATTAGGGTGTGTAATAAATATATATATATATATATATATATATATATATACTCATATATATATATAAACTTAGATTTATTATAAAAATTATCCCACCTAAACAAATATACATTCAAATTAAAATTTGTGAAATAAAAATAATATTATATATAAAATAACTTTCTAAATTAATTTAAAAAAGTAAATTATAAAATATAATCATAAATGTTAACTCTAATTATAACTTATAATAAAAATATAATTACTTAACAAAATATCATTAAATAAAAATATAGAAAAATTAAAAAAAATTAAAAATAAAGTAAATTCCTATAAAATTACAATTGCATGACAAAGATTGCAAAGACTTTTGAAAAAAATATAATTGCAGCTTAACATGATACAACTTGGATTAAGTTTAGATATTTTTGTTCATTTTTATCCAAAAATTGTGAATTCCCTACAACGGTGAGAAATGGCATGACAGGCTTAGAAATGGCTATCTGAAATCACATTTTATCCCTCAAAACACAAAATAGAGCCTTGTCGTCATGTTTCTCATAACATAGTTGTCATGTCTCATGGAAAAAATGCATCTTTCCATACATATTATCTATATAAGGATCTTTTGATCCATTTATTTCATGAATGAAGTATATCAGTTCAAACTCTCTAATTTTAACAAATCAAGCTTAAAGATCACACTCTAAGATTTGACTTGTTTAGGTGAAACATTTGAAATAACAATAGTTTCTATAACAAAACCCATCTTAAAATAAATCATTTATATAAACTTAAAACTTAAAATATATTGTTTAAACCAAACCATAATGAATGACATAACAAGAATGCCATGACCACTCCCTTTTACTCTATACCATTCCTAATTAAATTGTTTTCACACTCCATATAAAAGAGGGCTATGTCCCATAATGCTTATTTTGGGTATTTTTGGGCTTCTCCAATACAGAACACCTGATGTAAAAGTCAATTTGTTGTTTATGGATTTAGCATAATTGGGAGGTGTGTTGCAGAGATTATAATGGTGTTTGTGTGGTCAAGAGTCCCATTTCAATAGTTGTCATCAATTTGGTAGAAATGGAACAAACGAAAAACATTTGAATCGACAGAAGGTTAACAGTGACTGATTCCAGAACGGTACAATACTTTGAATCTTTAAATTAATTTTATATTGCACGAAACTAACCGTGTAAGTTTCGATATTGACAGTGAGAGTTGAGGATACAATATTGGGAAAGATGCAGTCAGTTTTGTCATAGCCCAAGTGGGAAATTATTGTAAGGAAAAAGGCATGGAGATAGAGACAAATCAATGGCCTCCCACTTCCACGTAACCTGGAATAAAGCAAACCATCTGCTAGATGAGAACAACCTGAAAAGATCGCCAGTGCTAATCCTGACATTTCCTGTTATAATACACCATGGATAGGATTACAAAAGACAAACGGAACTGAGATATTTTTCAGTATCCGAATACCTGGACAACAACTGAGAAGATTCTGGTCAAAAAGTGCTGCTTTTAGTGTCATACCAGAAGAGGCTTCTGAGAGGTCTTTTATTTGACTCATAACTGATCCATGAAAATGGACTAAATCTTCACATGTTTTAAAACCTATAAGATTCTGAAATTATATCTATATAGTATTTTTTTATATATGAAAAACCCCACGTTAATAATATGAACATTGTGGACTTGCAATGCTTACATATTAGGAATTATGACCATACATTATCTCCATGGCTGTTGCAAGGGCGTGTCCATTTCTACCTAAATTCAACCAGATGTTTTTGCATGCTGGCCCATTTAGTATTCCTATTGTACGTGCACACTTTGGGTGTGACCAGGAATCAAAACCTGATTTTTTTTGTATTTATACGTGGTCATGTCTGCTTTGAAATTTAGGTAATGGCACTTGTTTCTAACGAATTTTCATGCTACGTTTTATCTGAACAAGCTTGTTAGAAGTTTTGTACTTTAATTTGTTTAAATCTGTATTTATACTCCCTTCTAACATTTAGAGCCGACAAACTATGGAACCATGATAATGTTTTTCACGGTGTTCACTAAAGTTGCACAAATTTTCTGTCAGGCGTAGGTTTGTAGATAATGTTAGATAGAGTTTATCATCCGTTGTTTATCTTTCGAGCTGTTAAAATACTGTAAAACACTAGTTATTTGCAAACCTATGTTAAATTTGAATACTGCAAAACCTCATGTTGGAAGCGGTTTGTCAAGTGGGTTTCACTAAGAGAAATGGACCGATTTTTGAGGGCAGGGACAGGTGAGATTTGTGGGTACAATCCATGGCTTGCGCATTCTCACCACTAGACATAATGATATAACGAGAAATAATCATTTAAAGTGTTTCAAATTTCCGCCATTCTTTAGTATTCACAAAAGGGCTAATCATAGAGAATTGTTTTTTATATATTGCTATTCAAATATTTATTAGTTTCTTTATGAAATTATAGCAAAGGGTTCGGTTTTTAGCTAGTGATTACATTGGTTTTTCTTAGAAAATCAGAAAGCAACACAAGGTTTCCTTAATTTAGAGTGTAAGATTGGAGTTTAAAAGGAGAAATTTGTGACATGCTCTATTCTGACTGAAGTGTGTG
>VDFB02286488.1:0-15042 GCA_007258455.2 Sequoia sempervirens
GCATCTTTCATGATCAGCATCCATGCCTCCCGTTCATGAACCAAAAGTTAAATAAAGATTATAAAATTGGAGATTATTGATGCATATTACAGCATGGATACCAAATGGAACCCCATTTCTTCCAATTTCCAATAGCCTACAAAATCTTGTAAATAGGTTGCATTACAAGGCTAAATGTTGATTTTTGAATCCCTATTTGCATTTGCCTTGATTTAGCCAAAATGTGTCTACTACCTGAATGGATGTTAGGCATTAAGCTTGGCCCATAGATGGTGTTATAATGCTACACATTGATTTTTGATTCCTTGTTTGCATTTTTCCCTAGATTTAGCCAAAAAAAAACCTGCTGCCTCAATAGATGCTAGACATTAGGGTTGAATTGCATAAGATTTTATTTTCTTTTACATTTTAATTGCCTATCAAAATATCCACTCAAGGAACATAGATCTCATGCATAAGGCCAAGAGGATAGATCTAGTATCTCTACCAACAAACTGTGGGCGACCAACTACAACCAAAAAATGGTGTCCCTTGATATGTCTTTGAACTTTGAAGCGATCTTAGACTACATTTGGAAAGCCTTGTCAATGACCAATAAAAAACCCACTTGTTCCTGTACTAGATGAATCTTCAATCACACAACTTCCTACTAGCAACAGTAAAAGAAATGTACAAGAAAACCAATCTGTAATCATAACCCCCTCTCCAAGGCCTAAGACCAATTGTTCATCTTCAAGACACAAATGAATCCAAATTGAGACAAAACTTTTACATGTAGGCCTTTGCAGATAACCTACGAATTTCAAACCCAACTTCAAAAACAATTCATCTGTTATGTTACATATATCCAACATTATATTCTATAATTTCAGAAGTCATCAGTTGTCAGTATGATGCCAACAGCAAGAACATTAAACAGATCATCCATTAAGCAAGCTTATGGTGTGAGAAGGGGGTGCAGCGTTAATTAGAATAGGTTGAAAATTTGTTCAATCATTGAGCAAACTAAATCCTAATTTAGACAGAGCTTTTACATGTAGGGCTTGGCAGATAACAAAAAACCTAACTAATCGTTCATGCATTAGGCTGGATAAATCAAACATTATGCTTTTCAATTTCTCCTGCCATCAGTTGTCATCATGCTATCAATAGAAAGAACATTAAGATCATCCATAAAACAAACTTATGGACTGACAAACGGGTGCAGGATGTGCAGGGTTGATTACAATAGTTCACAAATTTCTTCAATCATCAGGCAAACTATGAGACAAACCTTTACAGTTTACTTCAATTATTAACTATGGCAAAATATGGACACATAACAATGCACAATAAATATTAACAGTGCATGATAAATCAAGCCTAATGTCCATAACAATGTGCAATAAATATTAACAGTGCATGATAAATACAGCCTAAAAATAAAATGTTATTTTATCATAATTCAAGGAACTGCAGGGTCAACAATCATGCAAAATAATTATCCTGTGCAGCTCTTCAAATGGGTTGAATTATTTTACAACAAAGAACTTTATTTATGGATATTGTAACATGTAACTTAAAACAAAACTCAAGGAACTGCAGAGCAAAAAAACATGCACGGTGATTATTCTGTACAGTGCGGGTTAAAATCTATTACAACAAAGAACCTTCTTTACAGATACTATGAAATGTGACTTGAAACATAAAAATTACTTCATGAAATAATTCTTCCCACCCATTAAAATTATAAACAATGAAGACAGCTTTTACTGCTAACAAGAGAAGCTGAAACTTACAATGTATGATTGTATAGAGTCGTTAATAAGAGATGACGCAACTTAATAAAATAGGGATTAAAAGCTTTAGTCTACTAAATACTAGTAGAGTGATCTTTCCTTAAAAAGCCAACAATCCAAAAGGCAGTGAGAGATCCTTAAACATGAATTGTTTTTTGTCCTATTCCTGTATAGAGAAGTTCAATTCTAGTGTTATGACACGATAGATTGGAGAGTAAAATAATCTTAATGTTTGAACTTAAATGCCACAAGCATGAGCAACAGTTGAAACTACTATTAAGAGACACTTTATACTGTCTTGAAATGTAAACTAGTTATACATTTAATGTCTGCTTCATGATGGCAATCAGTAGTCATTCAGAGTTATTATTGCTGATAATAAAAGTGCGACTATTTTAAAAAACTTGCACTGCAAATCTCAAAGCAAACAAAGGAGAGAACATAAAAGGCATATGAAAGTTTGTAGTAAATGGAGAATAGGAAACTGCCATGCTTCCTATTTTGTCAGATAACAAGCATTTCAATTCTACATAATGCACTTAAATAGATGAACCAATGCCAAATATAAGACATTATTTCAAGTACCTACGGACCAAAGAATTTACACATTAGACAAAAACCAAAGAATTGAGTAATTACAACAAACCCGCTTCTTCACACAAGAACAAAAGAACTGCCCACACCTCTCTATGATTGTGATATAAATGCCTCCAAGAACACCACAAACTGATTTTGGCAACTTTTGCTCCAAAAGAAGGAAAAAGGAGCTAACATGTTTCATAAGAACCAGCTGACTCAAAATTGTCATTAACATCCACAATTTGAGTTCCACAGCTTTGTGCAAGAGAAAGAAAGATTATTTATGGTTATCAACCAAATAGTTTTAGCTTATCTTTCATGGCCTCAGTTTCACTTCCATACTCTTTAAATTTATATTCTTCTTGCTTGCATGCCACTGGCACCTTCCCTTCACTGTAGCAAATAGAACATAGACTGAATCGTGAAGTTAGCTCTTTGAATCTTGGTCCAATTATTGGATATGAGCAAACTGCACAAGTCGATCGCCCATGACGCACCCTGTCGCCTGCCTCAAGCTTTACTAGAGTGTTCATGATGCCAAAACCCCAGTCTGGATCTTCAAACATCTCTAGGAACTCTGGAAATGAAATGCTTGCCATGTCATCCTCTCCATGAAGTTCCATCATATCACTAACTCCTTGTGAAGGAAGGTAGACTGCCCTCACCAACCTAATGTAGTTCGATGCATCTGCCTTCCCAATCTGTGCACCAATTCCCTTTGCTGAACGCCACAGCAGGGCATCAAAAGCATATCGTTTCCTCTTATCTGGAGAACCTGAACAGATGGGTGCAAGTAGAGCAAAAAACAAACCTAAATCCACTCTTCCAGACCCACTTCCATCCAATATTGTCAACACTCTTTCATTCACTGCTTTTACGGCTCCTTGGAATGTCTCTGGCTTAAGAAAATGGAGCAATCTTTTTAATATCTTTTCTAGTTCTGCCTTGCGAATATTTTTCTCCGGTACACCAGTCCCAGATTGAGAAATAGTCATCTTTGTTTCAGTTAATTCCTTTTTCAGAAGATTTATATCGCAGCGGTTCAACCTGGTAAGCCTCTGGAATGCTCTGATATCTAAAGCATATGCCAAGTATTGCCTAGGTGTGGTTTTTTCATTTGCTCTTCTGAACCTATTTGACTCCACAACTAATACTCCTTCTTCAGAACTTGTCCCACTCAATCCCATCTGTGCATGTGTATCAGAACCTCCACGCTGGTCTGCTCTTTGGATAATAGTATTTAACCCTTTAGGCCTCTTCTGTAGCTGCTTCAAATGTGCAATAGCATCATACAATTCCACTCTGTTTGTCATCTTGAAAGCCTCTTTTAAGGCTTTTTTAGCTTCCTCAGTTTCTCCGGCTCCTAACAATGATACTGCTTTGTTAAGCTGAGCACGCCAGTGATTAGGCCAGATAGCAAGCACTTTACAGTACATTTCAGCGGCTCTTTGATACCTGCCCACATCTCTAAACAACCCTCCCAAATTATACAAGGCGTCCATATGATCTGGCTTAAGGTCTATGGCTTTCTGAAACTCTTGTATGGCTCTCTCATCTTCCCCCATAGCATGCAACACCGATCCAAGGTCACAATGTGCATCTGCATAATCAGACCTCAAGTATATAGCCTCTTCGAGAGCCTTCTCTGCAGCTCTATACTCGCCTACGCCAAATAGTGCACTTCCCAAATGCTTTAATGCCCTGTAATGCGTCGGGCAGAGAATTGCAGCCTCCCTGTAATGCTCACAAGCACTCAAAAGCATTCCCTCACTTTCTAAAGAAATAGCCAGGTTCACGTGGATCTGCGGCAGCAAGTAAGACCATTGACTACCACTGGCTTCAGCAGCTTCAAGAGCCAATATATAGGACTCCTTTGCATCTGAATACCTTCCTAATGCATAAAATGTATTACCTGTCCTAAAATGGGGGCGAACATCAGCTGGTTTCAGTTCAGTAGCCCTCTTGAAACTTACCAATCCTTCCTTAAACAATTGGTGATCAAACAGAGTCCTTCCTATTGCCATATGAGAATCAAAAGCCTCCTCCTGGGTTCTAGAATTGTCTGCCTTTTTTCTCAGCTCACGCAAATCCTTTACAAAAGCATTATAATCAGGACCCAACTCTTCCCAGGCCCTCCTCCCTCCTCCTTCTGCATTATTACACCCATTTTCTGAACTCAACTCCCTTGACCAACCAGGGTCAGAAAACCCATCTCCTCCTCCGCCCATGGTATTACCAATATCCCCACCCTTGCCCTTCTTCCCCTCCTTCTGCTTCATCCTGCTATCATACTTGGTCTTGAGCCTTTTTATCAGAATTTCCAAATCCTCAATGTAGTTCTCCATGTTTTTCCCATCATATAGGATTATATTGTGGAAAGAGAGTAAAGTAGTGCCTGTTAAATACAAATTTGAAATATTTCTCCTTAGAAATTTATCAGCTCCCTTTCATCTCACAAATGGGATGAAGAAGTGCTTCTATTTTCAAGCTCCAAGAGACTAGAAATAATTAAAGAGCATGAGGAGAAGAGCCAGTGCTCCGGTAAGCTGCCTTTCTGTTGTTCAGACCAACCAGCCTGTGTCCAGCCTCCAGCAATCTCTGCTCTAGCCCCATGTTCCTTTAGACCTCCTAGGTGGTCACCTTTCTCCCCTTTACTCTGATAATTCCCTCATGAACCTAGTGTCCTCCAGAAGAGGAAAATTTGATCTCATGATTTAAGAAATTTCTGTCTCGGGATTTACTGTAAATTCTATCTGTGTTTTGCATTCTTTCCTGAAAGGTTGTTCTCAAATATCCTGAGCATTTACTCAATTGAGAAATACTTTCTAACCTTGTCAAGTTTGCCTCCCTTCTGAATATTTTCAACTCCAATATTTTAACCTCTGTTTATGTGCTGTATAAAAATTATTATTGTTTTCTTAATTCACAGAACCTTAATCCCCTTTTTCTAAACTTTATTAGGATGCAATCTCCAAGATCCAAAACTGGCAACCCAGCCTGGTTTATTAATCTCTCCTTCCTGAAGTGCTATTACAACCCTGAATAGAAAACTTTCTTGAGATATGTATTGCATCCCATATTGTTCCAGGCCTTGTTTGAAGCAACAGAAAATGATAAATCAATGTCGCCACAATAACAACACTACTTTCAGTCCCAAAAGAAAAAACGTCAGCAATGAATATTTACATTAATTCTTCGCCCACAGCAATAACGCTTACATAATAAAACTAAACTCCAAAAAAATTTTAAGCATCAACAAACAACTAAGTCTTACAGGATTATAAATACTTGAATTTAATGTGTTGGTACATTTGAATGATGATCATAGCCAACTTGGCAACATGAATGGCTGGATCGCTGCCATTCCCTCTGCCCACAGACACAGCTGTTATCAACAATCTGTTCAGCCGAAAAATAAATATATCCCCGAAACGAAGGGCCTTTAAAAAAAAATGCAGGAGGTGAAACCCTCTTTCGAAATTTTGGTGGGGCTTTGGGTGCGGATTTGGTAGCCATTGTCATTTTCACTCCACTTTTATCTTGGAAGTCGTCCAAATGATTTCCTGTTCTTAATATTATTTTATGGGATGACTGGGACTTTTTCAGCTGCAAGGTTTTAATTTGTTTTGGAGGAAAAGAGAACAGGTCTTGGAAAGGTGATTTGCATGTGAAGTGCAAGGTGGAGAAAATAAGCTTATACCCCACTTATCTACTACTTGTAGTAAGAGTGGTAGAGATTTCATGCATCATGCATCAAGCATCAAACATCAAAACCCTTCCACTCATGTCTATGTGAAGCTTATCCCTTGTGTCTACATTTGGAGATTCTTCCCTAAAAAATATCCTGATGTTAAGGGATTGTTAGTTATATGAAGTAAGGTGTTAAAAGTCGGAAATTTTAATAGATTATCAATGGTCTCTATCAAGTTTGATTTATATGGATTTTGTCATTTTATACTAAGTTGTATATGAAGATTAGTTCGTTGTTTCAAATTTAAAAAAAAATGTTTTCATATCGATTTTTTCAAAATGTGATCATTATTTCATCAATCTAGATATGAAAGTCTCGAGCTATGAGTTTAGGAGCATATATTTAAGGGTATCTCCTAGGTCTTTAGGATTAACATGTACAATCACACTACAAATTTATATTTAGAACATGCAGCCATAGTTTCAGTTTCGATTTGCATTGGCATTTGTATCTTTACTTGGCATGTCTTTTCATTTGTGTACATTGACAAAAGATTTTGAGCACTATCAAGAAAGTTAATGATCTCCCTTCTACCTATAGCAGACCACATTGCACTTCTAAGCACAACACCCATTTCAAACATAAATATAGAAACACATCCAAGTAGTTTTTCCGCAAGTTATTAGCAACAAATAACTAGGCCACGTTAGAAGGACTCATCCACAAACATGTTATAATCCATTGAGGCAAGAACTTCTAAATATTTTTTATGTGAGTTCTTGACACATATTCTATAATTAAACATCAAATTCTATTCTTTTTTCATGGCATATTACTTGGCCAATAAGATCAAAATTAACATTATATTGAAATCCAAAAAGTTTCATATTTTCTCCCTACTTTTTCATTTTTTACTCTTATATACTCAAATCTTAAAATTTATATCTTACTATCAACCCATTAACTCTAAATTTAGTTTAATTAAAATTTAAGTCATACAAACACAAAGGTGTGCAATAGTATAGAATTTATATATTATATTAATTTAAAAACAAAAATAAAAAATAATTTGTAGCAAGTTAAGATTAAAAACATGAACATGCTTTACCAATTCACTTTAATAGAAATTTAATATAATGGTTTGAGATAATGTAAGAGACAAAGTCTCTCCCCTTTTTTAAGGGGGCTTGTTTTTATTGAAAGTCAAAGAATATTGATTTAAAAAAATATTTACAATGATTCAAAATATTTAAATACATATGTTATATGTACTTTTCAATATATATTTATGTTCAAATAAATTAAAAAATTTCATATGTCATAAAAAAGAAATCATAAAAATAAGTAAATGTAAATAATGAAGATTCTAACATCAATAAGAAGGGGATAGAAGTGAGACAAATCAAGACATAAAGTTCTAGATTGATTTTCTATTTTTTTTCTTTTTGGAACTTCAAGGTTTATTAAGTACAATAACAACTTTTAATATTTTAATCAAGAGTTAAACTATCATTAGAATAATATTTTCAGTTTTAATGGTAATTAAATAATTGTAATATCGACCACTAGTCAATTTTTTTAAATAAATTTTGCATATTTATTAAGACATGTGATTTAATTAAGCACTCAAAATGAATCAACCTGCATAGTGCATAAAACTTCTAGAACCAATTTAGATATTTTGTAGAAACTTTAGGAACAAATTATCAAGGAGCAACTTATTCTTAGAATAAAAGTAAAATTTAATGTCAACTCCTAAGGAGTACATAAAACCAATGAGTCATAACATTATCTCACAACAAAATCAAAGGCAAGTAAATGTCACAACCCAACTCCTTGGGTTGTGATAAAGTTAAATAATTCACTCACATATATTTTAATTCTTCGTGACAATTTTAATCTCATTATCTAATTGTCTAAATATATTAATATGATATTTACTAATAGATTACATGAGAGAGTTGATGTCATATTGCATCCTTGGAATTTCTTCAACTAGTTACAAACAAATAGAATGAATTTAACACTTAATTATTATACACATCAGTAAAATATATTTAAAGCATAAAGAAATCATAGTAAATCTTTCTTAATTATAAATCAATCAATTACATACAACATTTCATGTGATTTTGCTATTAGGTTTGCTTCCATAGATATCAATTAAGGTCTTACAATAACCACTTATGTCACCATTAAATTGAGCATTTAATAATACACATATGAATATAGGTACAAGCATAATTATGAAAGTATAAATTATCAACAAAAGCCTATTTGATATCAATTAAGGTCTTACAATAACCACTTATGTCACCATTAAATTGAGCATTTAATAATACACATATGAATATAGGTACAAGCATAATTATGAAAGTATAAATTATCAACAAAAGCCTATTTGATATCAAACGTTCTTTTGTAATCATTTTAAGAAAGTCAATATGATGCAAGAACTATAATATAGCTAATCTATATGTTTTGCAAGCACATTTACAATGTTGATTACATTCATATTACCTTCACATCTTATCCCTTCAATTTCATAGCAAAATAAAGTAAATGAAATCAATCAATTTCAATACCTTTACTGCATTTGCATTTTAACATATAATGGTGTGTTGCTATGGAGATGAGAACTCTCAATTATGCAAGAGAGAACATCATGAGAGTGTTTTTCCAACCATGAATCCTAGAAAATATCCCAAATGCACCATCCAAACTAGGTGGGATCCTACATTTCACCGATGAGGTCATGAATAAGAATCCCATTGAAATAAGGAAAAGTTAACCAATATATTTGAATCAACAAATGATGATGTATAATAGAACCTTGTCCAAGGAATTCAAGTATGAGGTACAAATCTACCACTCCTCTCTAAGGTAGATAAGTAAAAGATAAAAAATAGCAATCCCTTAGTTATGTAATGTGTCATACATGAATCATTGAATAACACCAAATAATTAAAATGTGACATTATGAATAATAAATTAAGACATAATCTATTAGCTATTTTCTATCGTAGCACCATGTGTCCAAAAATAATAATTTATATTCATTTCCAAATGTCAATTTTACAAGATACATAATTTGACATAGGCCAACTTGCCACTTAGTCAACTCAAGTTACATCATGAAGTACATAGTACAATAATCAAGAATATGGAATTTCATGTGATTCCTCTTCAACGATCACCAAATCTAGTGGACGAGAACATGGTTCAGGCGCTTTTCCACCCAACCATGAAGCTATGCTTCCCTAGAATTCTTCCTAACTCAAAGAATACCCGACCCTGCATGAAATTCTTAATAAGAGATATAGTATGCAAGGTGGAATCTAGTGTGTGCCTAACATCTACATGCATTTCTATCTACATTTAGAACATGCAAGATCTATGCTAGGAAATCGCAGAGTTACATCATAAAAATTAGACCATTCAACATAATGGACTACAAATGCTTGGCCAAGCATATATTGTATACAACTAAAAATAATAGATTTTGGAAAAGCAAAACCTATACTCTCTATTAACCCATTTTTGGCACTCATCCCGGAAGATAACCTCTTGCATACATAAGATAACATACATCTTATCCAAGTTTCACAATTTGCAAACAATCAATCTAGTTTCTAGTAGTTTTTAACTAGCCAATCATTTCATGTTTAAGAATCAAACTGTCTACAACATAGTCTATGTATGACTCATTTGGCTATGTCTGTTCAACATGCATATGAAAGAATATAACCAGATTTAATATTAAGCAATCAGATTTTTAAACGTAATACATGATTCATTTCATCAATTATGATAATAATATCACAAAACATGCATCAATAATTATAGATTTCTAATATTTCCATTATTCCTTCTCACTTGGAATGAAATCTACATTTCAAATAAAGAAAATAAAACAATTTTTAAAGAATGTATATCTCATGTATGTGTAATGCATAAATGGAAGATTTGTGCATGTACACATATATGGCCTTCTGTTAAAAATGGTGTATGTAAAGATCTTTTCCACGTACAGATTCCTATATTCAAATAGATGTCAACTTTCATCAGATGTACAAATAGATTCAATTGAAAATATAGGAACATAAACATTAAGCAGTCACTCTCAGACCTTGATTTAAATCTGTTTCAAAATGTGACCATTCATTGTTTAAGCAAATAACAAAGTTATTCTTAACTCATTTTGTTCAATTCTTTTAACAAAGAACATTTATAATTTAACTTTTAGGTCTTTATTTATGTCACAGTAAGAAGAATAGATCAAATGGATAAGGGTTGAAATCATACACTTTAACGCAATTCTATCATAGATAGAAGCATCGACCTGTCCCTAAGGACAATATGAATGTTGCTCTATTTTGAAAAACAGAGACTAAAATAAGGTATTTCACTCAGAACAAATATATCGTTTGGGGCCCTTTTCAATTCTTCTAAAGGCTTCGACATCTGATGTTGATACTGTTATTCTCGTATCATTTCAAAACAATATTGAAATCATTTATTACTAGGTTGATCGATATGAAGAACATCATTTTGTTCATTTAATTCTTATAAACATTCATTATCAACATGTTATCGTTTAGAACGATAACATGCTATCGTTCGACATTATACATCATAAAACTCACTCAATCTATTTTAGACAACATGGTGACTATCAACCAGATAGTAAAAACACCAAAAAATAGAGATGAAAATAGTGATAAGAATCATTCGACTTGTTTAAATAATTTCATAATGAATGACTATATATACATATATATGTATACAACGTTCCATTTCTTTAAAGACATTTAAATTGGAATGATGGAACTTCATCGTTCAACCTATTAAGGCTCAATTAACATCAGTGAATAATTGATTTCCTTTTTAAATCCAAACTTATCAAATGGAACAATGAAAATTATTTAATACTAAACATCATGTTACAGTGATAAAATACATATAAAGATTAGAAGGATCACATCATTCTTGGGTTTATTCACTTGAACCAAGGAATTATTGTTTACATGGATCGGTTTGAGGGTTTAGACATCACCCAAAAGAACCAATATTAAAGAGTCAATGTCAATAGCATCTCTTAACCATCTTAAGGATTCATTATGGTAAAAGAGGGTTCGGTTGACAACCCAACACATGCATTTGCATGCAGGGTTCAAAACAACCCTGCTACTGTCGCATTGATAGAGTAAAATGAAAAGTATACAGCCCGCCATGGAGGCGATGTCCATGGAATGGATGGAACCATGATTTTTCCTTCCCACAAATAAAAGATAACAGGGGTCAATGTTGATATGGAAAGCCTGACACATGCATATACAAAGGCTCGAATACATAGTCAATACAAATAAATGGCTTTTCTTCAAATCATGATTGCTAATAGAAAATTAGAGGATTTCGATGGAATAAGAAAAGCATGTAACAATGGAAAAATTATAAAGAGCCGAACTTACCTCTGTTCAAGCACCCAATCAACCAAGATAAGAGGTGAAGAATTCTTGAAGGCTATGGAAATTGCTTTTTCCCTGTCTCAACTAACCCAATCGATCTCTTTTTCTTTATTTTTTTGACCAATATTCACCACTTTTGTCTCTTGTTTTCTCTCACATTTTTTTGCATGATTTACACCCTATGTTTATCCCAAATTGGAAAGCTTTCATTATGGTAGCCACCCACTTCTTGTATTCTGATTTTCTCCTTAGTTTTGGGGATTATGGGCGGCCATCCACCCCTTCGAGCCCATTTTCAAATTTGAATATGAATTAAGTATTAACTATTAGGTTAATATTCTTTTTCAATTTAATCATTTTAACGTTTGAACATTGTTTTCCAAACAATAACATTTTTTTTTCCCATGTGACATTTTTATCATTTTCTAATTTACACATAAGGAATTTTTTTCAACATTTTCAAATTGAAGAAAACAATTTTCCACACATTATATATTTCCACCTCTATTTTCTTAAAATAGAATTAACATTGAATAGACAAGGTAAGCAAATACTTCAATAAGTTTGTTTTCCATAAGCTTACCTATTAATCATTCATACATTTCACACAAGCAAAATTATGTCTACCAAATTACAAGTCAAATGCAAATGCTATGATTTTAGTGGTGTGTGCACGTACCAAATTCCAACATGCTTACCAATCATCATCTGACTAAATACTCCTACCTCAACCATGTTCTTGGTCTTCATCATGTTCCTGCATTCACACACTTTCACTTGCAAAGTTTCATCAATAACCAATAACCAAGGCTCAAAATGAAAAGACTCTATTTCACATCATAACGTTCATCTTTTGTATTCAATCACATAAGTATAAATATATTTCAAATGACATTGAAAATCTTAATTTATCACAAATCAAATTGATTAATTTCATTTTCCATAAATATTTAAATAACTTAACATTTATTAAATGCAAGCAAAATTTTGAGATGTGACAAGTTATAGATTGTTAGAACTACAAATAGATAAACATTATTATTTATTGCATTAGTCTATTTGAAATCGTATTTTAAACTAAGATTTAAGAATATCTACTACACTAAATTAAAACTATTGGTCATATTCATACAAAAAAATATGAGACTTGGGAAATATAAATTAGAGCTAGATTATATTTAAAAAGTAAAACCAAGAAAAGGGTTAGGCCATGTCTAATATTAGAAATGGACTCCAAGGGGTGGGTAAATGGATCCTAGATATTTTCACTTGATTCTAATGGCACAAGAATTGGTGACATATGTTATTGCCTTAAACACTTTGACACTTGGATGTTGATGTAGGCAATGTAGGCAACCTGAGCATTGGGATACTTCTTTAGGTCATTGAAACAATCTAGTGCTCTTATAGGCCACTTTAAATATTGGTGTTGGTATCCACCTTTGCTCTTGAGACCTTAAATTTTTCAATTTATACTTTGTTTCATGATTCCAACCACATATGTAGATCTCCCAAAAATATCTTCAATCTTTTGATATTGATTTCTAAAGTTAGATGGGATAATAAAAATGGGTTTGGTTATTTATTCCCTCTTAGTTAGTACTCTAGGCAATGTTTTTTAACCTTTAACTATATCCTTCAAAAATATTGGGTGTATGTAATCCTAAGTGGGGTGTTTGTGGTGTGTGAAAGGTTTTGCAACTACAAATAAGCCTAAGAGGATGTCTAATGCTAAGGTGGCATTCTTGTGCAATGTAGGACAAGATAGGTGATGAAAATTTCATTGGTATGTTATGGATGTGACCAAGAGAGGTTAGATTTGTAAAAAGGGTTTAAGAGAGGTCTTAGCAACAATGAAGGATTTGGTGTTTGATATTGGAATAGGGAACCTTGGAGAGTGTAGGAGAGGATTAGGAGCAAACTATGAATTATAGAGCGAGGAAAAAATAATTTCAAAGGAGAGACTAAATTATAAATAATGTTTATATTTTGTCCATGGATCGGTATAGGTAAATGGTGGAGATCTAAAAACAATCTTAGATGAAAATTTGGTGTTTGTAAGAGAAATTAGTGAGCCAAAGAGTGTAGTGACCTTAAAATGAATAAAAAATGTATTTATAGATTGATTTAGGGTACATATATATTTGATAACTTGGTAGGTAAAAACTAAGATTAGTATCCATTAATTAAATTATGAATTTAAATCTTTGAGTTGGACATTATTATTCAAGTGTCTAGGTGTCCTAGACACCAATGTTCTAGTGTAAAAGTGTCCTTTTTGGATTTTGATTTTAAAAATTTTAATGTAGGTTTTAAGGGTTTGGAAAAGCCCAAAATTGCATGTAAACCTATTAGTAACAACTATAGGCTATGTTGTCGGTAATGTTGTTGGTCTTCCTAGTGTTTTGATTAAAGCGGTGAGTGATAAAGGTCCATGTACTCAAACTCGTAATAAGACTAAGCTGAATGTTGGGATTCTTGGCAAGGAGATCACTGAGGTGATGGAATGTTACCCAGTTTTCACCTATGGGCTCAATCAGGCAGGGTAACCCGTGCTTTCAGATGTTCTCGAAGACCAAATGGAGGAACACTTGCATCAAGATTACCTATTTTCTAACTTGTTTTCTTTTTGTGCAGATGCAGGGGAAAATGATGTTTTTTAATTCACCACGTGGATTAAATGTGGCTCCCAAGAGGGTTGAGCCCAGCGTCCAGGTGTTCAGTTTCGGGTGGGTCTTCATCTTGTGTCCTTGCCTTGTTTTCCCATTTTCCTTGTGTTGTCGGAGGCAGGTTCGGAATGGAATCCGACCTTGAAACTTGATAAAGGTTTCAGTTTTGGGTTTGTTTCCGCCCTCGCCCCCAATGTGTTTTTACCCGGGATCGGTTTTAGTTCCGATCCCGCCTTGCTTTCTTTTGCTTTGTGCATTTTCTTTATTTTGTCGGGGCCGGGACTGGGTCGGGGTCCGAACTTGAAACTTTTCCAAAGTCCCAGTTCCTGTTTCCGTTCCGGTTCCGACCCCAGTTCCGCTCGTTCTTCTTTCCTTTTCTTTGTGGCCTGAGATCGAGGGATGCCTCCTCCTCCTTGGTTCCCCCTTATGTTTTTTCTTTTTCTTCCTTCATGCCTCGTATGTTGCCGGGGTGGGATCAGAACAGAATCCGAACTTGAAACTTTCTTCAAGTTTCAGGTCTAGATTTGGTTTCGGTTCCGGTTCTGCTGACTCTTTGTTTTTGCCCCCGTTTCGTCTCCGGTCCTAGCTCCGCCTCTTAAGTTTTTCCTTGTGCCTCTTTGGGTTCTGGTTCCGCCCCGGTCCTGGTTCTGCCGGCCTTTTTCCTTTCTTCCTTGTATTTTGTCGGGGGATGCTTTTTCCGTCTGTCTTTCCCCTTCTCGTCCTTTCCTTTGTCTTCTTTTGAGTTTTGTCAGGGTCGGGATCGAATTGAATCGAGACACGAAACTTCAAGAAAATTTTCGAGGGAATGGTTGGTCACGATCGATTCCTTTGGGGATTCATCTGTTTTTGCTTCTGCC
>VDFB02286489.1:0-57392 GCA_007258455.2 Sequoia sempervirens
CATGTTTTGAATGCATAGTTTCAGACACTCTTTTCATTTTAGATCTGTGATTGGTCCTAAGGATTAAGTGTGACCAGTCCAAAGATAGATATTCACCTACCTTTGAAGTGAATTCTTCGGATAGGAAGACGTTGAACATGGGAGGAACATCTACGATCACAGTATATTATGGAATTGTGATGCTAGGGAAGGAGAACCAAGTCAAGGGAAGGTCTTTGATGACACCTATGATTTTGACTTTATTCCCATCAAGATGCATAACCCCCCTCTTTAAAGGTTCATAGTTAAGTCCTAAGGCTTCATCTATCTATTTGGACATGATTGTGGTGATAGTGTCGGTGTCAATCATGGCATTGTGTAATAATTTCTCTCCCACAATAAGAGTTAGGAAGAATGGTTTCAGTTTAGGCTTATCTCTAACCTCAGTATAGACTTCCTCTATACTATTTGTGAGGAATTTGGCAAGAGGTGAGTGATCAATGGCCTTTCCCTTAAGAAATTGCTCCATTGACATATTGATTTGATATTCCTCGAGACCTTTCTACAGTAATGTCTTCTACTTGAGAATAGCTAAGATATCCCAAAGAGACACATTAGTCGATGATTTTTTCAATTGTTCCACCACATTAAATCATGGTAGATTTGGAGGCTTCTTCTCTTTATCTTTGGTTACAACAATTTCCCTTTGTGGTAGACATTGTTGTACCACTACGAGGATATTAGGTGTCTGGTTAGAAGTACTTTTGGGTTGTGGATCAATTGGTTATGGGGTGACTGAATTACCTATGAATCTCCTCTTTGAGTGAGTTTTGTAATAAGACTGCACTTGTGGGGTTTTCAATGTGGATGCATCATTGGCAAACATTGCCTCTTCTTTTTCCATCCATGAGAAGAGCATGTGATTAGGAGAAATATTTGTTTCTTGATCCGAGGGAATCCCTTGCATTTTTGTGGTAAGTACCACATTTTCCATTTGTGGATAGGAATATACATAACCTCCATGGTCCATCGCTATGCCTTGGTTGTGTTGTTTCACCATCTTTTGTTGTAGATTTCCGTGTGGGAAATTTCAAGGCATATGTGTGTCGCCACAAGGGATGCACCAGGAGTTGATGTCATCGACTAAATTATTTTTCCCCACCGTCAATTCTCTGCTTGAGCTTGGGTTAGCACTCTACAACGGAGAAGACATAGGTATTATTTGATTAGTTGTTTGCGCCTGTGGATCTGTGTGTGAGACTCCTTGGAACTAGTTTTGTTGGTAGGAAGATCTTCCACCTTGATAATTTTGGTAGGTGGCTTTGGAGGTGCAAACTGGTTTCACTTGATTCTAGTTATTTCATTGGTGATGATCTACAACATTTTTTTGATGTCACTCATTTCATCTTTTGAAGATTCGGATGTAGAAGCGACATTCTATGGTACACCCAAATATGTATACATGGATTGAGGAGGAGTAGACGCACTAGTAGATGGCATCTCCTGGGTGAGAACTGATATTTTGGGAAATATAAACACTCATTTCATCTTTTGAAGATTCGGATGTAGAAGCGACATTCTATGGTACACCCAAATATGTATACATGGATTGAGGAGGAGTAGACGCACTAGTAGATGGCATCTCCTGGGTGAGAACTGATATTTTGGGAAATATAAACATGACATGCGAAGCTAGCAACTTTTTGACATCTATTAGATTCTTCTTTGCTTTGACTACAATGTTGTATGTGCCCGGTAGAGTGGTTCCACCAAGGGACTAAATCATCATTGAGATATCAACATTGATGGATTTCAAGTAGAACATGAATGCCAAATCAATGGGTGGGTGGATAGTAGCCTAAATTCTCTGCCAAGTTATATGGAACCGAGCATTGAAGTCAATCATGGCTTCATATGGGGCTCGCTTTATGATTTCCAACTGATGATATTGTGAAGACCTATCTCTATCATTAGAGAATATTTTGTAAAAAGGGTCTCCGAGTTGAACCCAGGTAGCGATAATATTAGCTTGCAGAGTGAGGTACCAATCTAGTGTTTGTCCCCTGAAAGAGGCTGCAAGTAGCCTTAGTGCTACTTTTTGGGTGGTGATTCCTTGCACCAAACACATGTCTACCACATCTTGTATATTTTCAGAGGGTATTCTTGAGGCATCACTGGTAAATTTAGGTATAGCTTTTAAAGTAGAGATCAAGATAGGGGCACAAATGGAGGGTGTTATTGGTGCTACAAGGGGATTTCCAACATCCCACGCCACATAATTTCTATTAGTGGCTAACAATATTGCTAGAAAAAGGGGTGGAGGGAGTGGAATGTTAACTATCTGGGTCGCGGCTAGTATTGTTCCTAGTGGTGACACTAACAAACCAGGCTTATTTGTTGTCTAGGATCTAGTAATAGGTTAGTGGCTCATACACCCTCTTGAGATATAGATTCATCTAAGTAGTCCCACCAGGCATGCCAGAAAAAAGAAACTATTGACGCCAAAAATTGGCAAGGTAACAACCTTTATAGGAAACTCTATTAATGGGGGGACCAACTATGCTAAATTGAGTGACCTCCAAAATTTTAAAGAAGATAGATTCTTCTATAATTGGGGTTTGGAATGGGAAAAGGAAGGAGATATAAAAAAAATAAAGTCTAACTAAGGCGATGCACCAAGACTTAGATGTAAGGCACAATAAATCTATCTTTTGGATGCAATTTAAGGGATCGTTCAACAATCTGTTGTCCCAGAATAACATAAATCAAATATGAAAACCTAAATAATTTATCTAATGACATAAAATAATTCTCATACACATTTACTAAATAGAAGAGTCAAAGACATGGTCTAAATTGGTAAATTTGTATTTAAATCATAGAAGTGATACAAATAAACAATCCAGGACAACAATGGCATAGTATAATGTTTTATCAAATAGCTTAAGAAAACATAAAGGCTCAACAATGCCACAATCTGAGAGTCTTATACAATAATCTAAAAGCAATGATTCCTGCAATAATGAATTTTTTTGTATCCTCATCATATGGTCATTCCTATATCACAAGCAATGATTCCTGCAACAATGAATCATTGCAACAAAAAATATTCTGGCCATGGAATGTAGTCACTCCTCAAATAGATGCATCCCCTTTAAATGATTGTAGTGGTCCCAACAAACTCTTATGCAAACATGTGCCATTCACCCATGAAAGTAGTTAGAACATGTGGCAACCTTGCTCGCTCTCTCCTTCCATTCGATGAAGTCCCTGCGAGAGACACGTGGCAACAGGTCCGGGCTTGATCATTGATTCCTCCTCCTTGTGATGAAAAACTGCGCGGTGAAGAAACATGGAGGCATTCTTTACTACCAGTGTTGACTGTGGGGTCCACCCAAAAAGTGAACGCGGATAGACAATACGTGGCATGCAGATAGGTTTCGATTGAAAAGTGAAGGGAAGTAGCCTTGAAGTGCCTACAGTGATGACACGTGGAAGCATGGTGAAATCTAGTAGGAGAGTGAAGGAAGTATTCCCTGCCAAGAGAACCTGGTGGACATGTGGCAGTAGCGGATGAAGTTCTACAAAAAGGGGGCCAGATGATTGTTCAAATAAATGAGGCACAGGTCGGTACTTTAGCAAAAATAAAAACCACAAGGAGGGAGCTCAAGAAATTTAATATTCAGAGGAACATTGTGTCTAATATCTTTAAGAGAGGACCAATCAAAGGATATAAAATTCACAACTTAGGGGATGTAGTGTGTCGCATCAAGCCACTAAGAGGAATGTAATATGCTAAGATAGATCACGACACTACACCCAATGTCATCCACAAAGCAACATACATGTCATACGAAGTAACAAGGTTGCACTAAGAACCAAGAAAAAAATGCAAAAAATGCAAAAGAATAATGCCAATATATGCTCCCACTTTAAAGGAATTGCTACACACCATTTTGTGAGCAATTACTTTAAAGTAGTAAATGAAAAATGCAAAAATATAAAAGAGGACATGAGAGCCATATTGGAAAGCCCTATGCTAGTTCATATGTCTCCAAGTAAGGCTACATCATGTGAGAGGAAAAGGAAAAAGAAAGGGAAGGGTTTTCCCCTAAAATGGAAACACCAAACACATAAAGGATCTATGGATTTGGGGTCAGTATGTTCTTTGCTGCAATTTTTTGTTTAGAGAGTCTGGAACTATAGATGCATAAAATGTATTGATTGACATTGGACATCCGATCTTGAGCACTAACATCACTTCATCCTGAATCATCCTTCGGTCTAACCATTTAATCAAATGCCTTTATTTGATTAAATGCATTAATATTCCTCTCTTAATTAATTAGTTACCTAATTAAGTCATCCTTTCTCAATAATTAAATTAACCAGTTTGATCTAATTATCCCTATTTAATTAAATAATTAATTTTATTTGATTAAATTTGTAAAGTCTATCTATTAAATTAAATAAATTAAAGCCTTATATAATTTAAGCTAACATCATCTCTTTTAATTAAATAAATCAAAAGTCCTTATTTAATTAATCCTTTATCATATTCTTCTCATATTTGATTTCAATCAATCCATAAATTTAAGTCAAATAGGTCACATCATTTAATCCCTTCATTAAATTAATTAACCTTGATTAATTTAATCTCTTCTCATGTCCCATCCTCCATCTTTTTCCACTTGCACATGAAAATAGAGTTATTTGATTTATTAAATCTCTATTTTCTTCAACAAGGCATCTTTTAAGGAATATTCCTCAAATTTGAATTCAAAATGCAAGTGGACTTTTTCCTTCCAACAAGGAATTTACTCCACCTACAAAGTCGCTTTTCCTTGAGCCAAGTGGCATTCAATGCACCTTGTTTCCCTCTTACATGTCATTTCAACAATTTCAAAATTCAAATATATGCATTTATTGACACATTCTTCAAAACTTGCACATCCTCCATCCATTCACATTTGGACAAGTGGCACCTTGCCATTGAATGAAATATAGTCCCACATTGCTCTATTTTTGTCATTCTTTCAACTTGACATTCTATAAATAAGAGGCTAATCTCCTCATTTTATCATCCACAATTTGAGTAAACTTACTATACTCAAATTTTTAGCAATCTTCATCCATCCTTTTGAATTTGTAGCTAGGCTATACAGGTTTTTATCTTGGAGAACTCATCACTCTTCATCAAAGTGGATCAACTTTCATCATCAAATCATCATTGCATCATTGGAGTTGGGAAAGCGCCAATTTTCACATCAAATTGGCACCAATTCCCTCAAGAGATTAAGAGTTTACCTTGCATTAGAATAGGATTTGATATGTTTTAAGTTTCTTGTGTTCTTCATCTCATTTCCTTTCCTTTTTGCAATCTAAATGAATTTCTTTAGGAATCTACATTCTAGCTTGCATTTGATCTAATTTGTTGTGTGTTTCTTGTGTCATTGCAGGTTTGGGATCTAGGTTCACATTTTGGCACTAGGAGGGCCAAAATACATTTCACAGGAATTATCATCATTCCCCAAATACATAGAACTAGAAGAATGACACAAAGAGAGTGAAAACATAGAAAAAGAAACAACCTTTTGGGTCAACATGAAGGATATGTGAATGTCTTAATGCCTTGTGTCGTCCCCAAAAGGAAAACACAAGAAAAAGACAGAATAAAAGGAAAATAAAAAGTAAAGGCCTTTTGGGTCAACATGAAAGAGACATGATTGTTGCAATGCCTTGCATCATCCCCAAAAGGAAAACATGAGAAAAATTTAAAAGAAAAGGAAAAGACAATGAAATCCTTTTGGGTCAAAATGAAAGAGACATGAATGTATCAATTCCTTCCATCATCCCCAAAAGGAAAACACAAGAAAAAGACAAAAGAAAAGGTAAAGGTGATGTACAATAGAGAGAAGAATAAAGGTACAAATAGAGGAATGGCACAAAGAGAGAGAAAAAATTAAAAAAAATATTATGGTGGATCACATTACACATGTTAGCTCTAAAAAATGGAGGTTTGAACCATGAAAGGTTGCCAAGCTTTCACGAAATTTTAGGGTAACAAACAAGGTCAAATGAATTGATCCTTCTACTCTTCAGGTGCTACCAGACCTAGGTGGGTGTACCTTTATGAATTGAGAAGACTTGATTTATGATCTTCTCTCTTGTAGTGATTTTTCCACAATGGTAGATGGAAGTGAACAAATGAAACCAAACTTGATAGCAATAGAAAAAGCAATCTTATAATCTAAATCCTAAAATGTTGAATTAATAGATGTAAAGAAACTGAATGAATCAAATGATGAAATGCAAAGACCAGTGCCTTATTGGGTATGCGGAGTCCAATGAAACAAAAATGGACAACTTATTCTGGCAGAAACTCAAATTGCTGGCATATATTTTGTTTATAACTTGTATAACATGCAAGATTGTGACTACTAAGCTCTACTTTAATAATCTAGATGAACCTTCTTGATTACTATGATCAACAAAAAGGATTTAATCTCTTCTTGAGAGAACCAGTTAATTAATCACGTAGATACAACAAATGTGCATTGATAAACTGAGAATAAACTTGTTATTTCAATTTAAACAACCAGAAAAAATCAACTTGGAGACAACTTAGCAATGCTTTATAATAAACTCAATAGAAATTTGACACCAAAAATAACCTACCACATCAACTGACTTTCATTGAAATCACCATTTGAAAACATGCAACATAGCCTTTGAAATGAGGAATTTATTCTACTGTATCCATCCTCTACCTACTGTATCTATCTAAAATATGATGATTCAATTACAATTGGGAATACATAGTTATACACCAACAACCGAACAGACACATCGTTTCATATTCCACATTGGCCCCAATAGCATTTAGCAATTTTCATGTCGGCCATGGTGCTCAAGTCTTCATTAATCATCCTTTGAGGAAATCACCAAAACAACCCTCGAGGTATGTCGAAGGAAACCATATCGCTATCACCCCATGCTCTCTCTGTTTCGCACTGACCAGTGGTGTTGGTGGGATACCACAAAATATTATATCAAAATTTATCTCCTCACATGCTTTCCATTTGCTAAGACACACGGAAATTCCTATCGAGCAGCATTCTTTTTGTTCTATTCATAGTTGTGGTGACATATTGTTATCGACGAGAGATCTTGTAGAGCACATTATGTCTTTCTGAAAGTCTTCATCATACATTTTGGTCATCGTGACACTAGGTTCCTCTCACCAATGAGTGCCCTTCATGTATGTTAATGTAGCTTCCATCTATCGAGGAGACCTCATGTAGACTATACAATGTTTCACTGAGGGTTCCCCCTATTTCTTACGTGTCGCTGTGACTACCTGATATCAGGGATACTTCACATAGATTATACATTGCTTCACTGAAACACCCCGAACACACACCAGTTCGACAAGACAACATAAAACTCTTGCCGAAAGCCACATATTAAATTTTGTCGGCAAGACCCAATGGGCTCGCCAAGACATTATACCGAAGCAACATAAGTCATACTGATATACCAATTCTTCCACCACCAGTCAGTGAGATAATGTGAAGTTGCTATGACTTCTCACCGAAGAATTTATGTTTGGTCAAAACGAAACCCCCGCATGTTGTTCGGTGAGACCACAAGAGTTCACCATGACACTATAACGATGTTGCAACTCATGTCGATATGTTGTATCCTATTTCTCTAGTTGGCGAGACATGATGACTTTGGTAAGAGCTTCCACCAAGGATTAAACTCACGCCGATATTAAACAATAGATGAATTCTAGTCGTCATTGCAATAGAAACGTCTTGTCAATAGGAAACTCAGACGTTTACCAATAAAAAGCACACAATTGATCAGGGAGACCTTGCTTTCTTCATGTCGATATGAATCCAAATGTGGATGTCGATTGCTGTGACAATGAAAAAGTTATGCTGACCACCTACAGCAAACATATGTTAACACACAAGCAACATGGGTTGGGGAGACTAAGATAGACCAATGCCGATATGGACCACGACATAAAAAATGCATAACTCAATGGATTCAAAGGGGCAATATGGGAAAAATATGGTTGAAATATGCACACGGTAGGACCAAATCAGGAAATTATGAGTGAAAACATATGTAAAAACATGAGATTTTTATAGTCCCAACAGTGGCTCCATCTGGGGATGAATGATAGTAAGATCATTGCAAGGATCTAGAATCTTTGGGTGAGCATACCAGACACAAAATGATGAAGCAGTGAGCAGAATGGAAGTGGATAGTAGTAGATGGAATGAAAGAAAAATGAATGCAAGATGGAGGTGAACCAAAACCCTCAACTATTGTGCATGGAAAAGAATTTTAAAGAGGATAAGCAAGAATTGTCCATGCACTGGCAACCCTAAATCCTCTGTGTTTTAACTTCACCTGTTCTGAGCTGTTATGATCTGAAACTCAAACCAAGCCTTCCCCTGTCAAATACCTGGTTTTGTCTCGAGTTCATCAGATTCCTCTTGAAGATACTCATGCAATCTTTCTTGTCACTATTATTGCGAGTTCTTAGAGTATCATCACGCTCGGTTTGGCCCAAAATCCCTACACCCTTCTATAGTTCGAATTCTTCACCACCATGGGACAAAACCTTGTTATTTTCAACATAAAAAATCCATGCAGATTCAATACAACATTTTATATTACCTCTCTCACTGTTATGCATTATGAAACACTCTCCCAACAATATCAAAAATTCACCATCAAAATGCTCCTCTTGAGAATCAAAAAATTCTGTTAGACCAACATTTTCTGAAACAAACAAATCTGAAACCTTTTACACCTCCTCAATATCTCTATTCGGAGACAGCACTGGATCATGACTCATATCCTCAATAGCATGCATATGTGAACCAATCAAAGCTAGAATTATATCATCCTTGGCATGCAAATAAACATCTTCTTCACATGAATTAGAAATTTCAAAGTCACATACCTCATCTTGAAAGGACATAGACCTTTGATCAACACCAAAAGATTCTCCATCAACTTGAGAAATGCACTAAGAATCACAAGAATCTTCACACAAAGATATTTCACCTCTGTGAGCATCACCTAGATGCAATGAGTGCTAAGTGGACCATTCGATATCATGAGAGATGGGTTCTTGTTGAACCACTACTCATGAAACATGGGTCAATGAGTTTGACTCGAAACTACATGGTTGAATCCTGATAGCAATATCATAATTTGACACGCTGTGGAAAAATACCTCCTACTTATCGATATTTCACTATCAAAAAAATTGTAAGCTGGACAAAAAACTTCAGGATCACCTTCATGTGTATATCTCTAATATTCAAAAGTTAGCAAGTCTAAAATTTTCTCACTGTTGAGCAAGCAAGTCTCAACACTTTCATCACTATAGTTATATTCTTCACTTTTGTCATCATCAAAATGAGGTCCAAAATCATCAAAGAATAGAAAATCAGCAACATTACCAGCACAGTCATTTGACACATCACTTTGTTTATCTAAAAATACCTTTTTCTCAACATCACATGGATTTGAAAATACTTGGAACTCATTCTTGGGAAAAGCTTTGCAAAACATTATTTGATCCTCTTTTGAATCTTCATCATGCAATGGGCCTGAAAATGTTTGGAAACTATTCTCAGATTTACAAACCTCCTCGCCATCGAATGTATCTTCATAGCTTTCAACTGCAACTGGAGGTATTGTATATTCACTACCAACATTTCCCATTACCTCACCATCCTAATCTTCATAAGAGGTAGAAGAATCCCCTTGCTGCAAATCAAAATCTATAGGTGCATCTTCAAAATCTGAATACTCATTGGATCCCTCATAATACACACTACTTTCCCTGTCACAATCTATTATGCAAAAGAGATATCTTGTACCTTCATCTTCATCATGCAAGCCATCACAAGAATCATACTGACTTGCACATGTCTCATCTTCTATTGGATACATTGTTTGATCAATGTCTCTATTCTCATCAAAAACACAACCACTGGATTCAACATTGGTAGTATTCTCATACCTTTTCTCCTCCATGGCATCAATGAAATTATTCACTTGATCACAAACTTGCTGTATTGATAATTCTCACTGCAAATTCTTATTGAAATCTCCAAGTGGGCTGGAGTTGTACTGCACTTGACATTGATCACATTGACATTGCACTTGACACTAATCACACTGACATTCATGATAATTTGCCAATATTTGTCCAGGGGGGACTGTATAAACACTTACTTGCTTTAATGGTTGTGGAAGATAAGTGTTCTGCTATGCATGATATGTATCGCCTCCATTTGTAATATCAGGTGCTCGAGGGGCCCAACACCTTCCCACATTTGTGTATTCATCTTCATTGCATAATTCTCCTAATTGTAATGGTTGTTAGTCCAATTGCAGCCTTTTACTTTGCTTTTCTTCTATTTCCTTTCTCTGAGACTCAAACAGTGCTTTGACCTCCTCATAAGTTAGAGATTCATAATCAACTTGAGGAGTATCATGATCTACAGGTCCACTCTGATTACCTTCTATTTTCAGAACATAGTGTGTCCGCTTAGTGCTGCTAGTAGGAGCTCCAATATGAACTCCCCTGTATTGAGATCTTCTTCCTATCATATTTGAACAAATTCAATGTTTCTTTCAGAGTCACCACCTAATTTTCCAAAAGTAGGAAAATCATTATTTCTGATCTTTTTCCCCAGTGGAATCACCTTTTCTGAAGCTTCTCAAATTACAAATATTTTCTTCACTGACTCTATATGATGGTCTTCAACTGAATTTTTTGATGTAATCCCTAGCAGAGTCGCTAATTTGTTAGCTCTCAAAAACAAAGGTTTGAACCATGAAAGGTGGCCAAGCTTTCACGA
The DNA here is from genome assembly GCA_007258455.2 of Sequoia sempervirens. Taxonomy (NCBI): domain Eukaryota; kingdom Viridiplantae; phylum Streptophyta; class Pinopsida; order Cupressales; family Cupressaceae; genus Sequoia; species Sequoia sempervirens. Next base: position 10,881 of record VDFB02286489.1, read on the forward strand.
CATTTTAGGCTAACAGACAAGGTCAAATGAATTGAGCCTTATACTCTTTAGGTGCTGCTAGACCTAGGCGGGTGTACCTTTATGAATTGAGCAGACTTGACTTATGTTCTTCTCTCTTGCAATATTCATCCACAATGGCAGATGGAAGTGAACAAATGAAACCAAACTTGATAGCAATAGAAAAAGCAATCTTCTAATCTAAATCCTAAATTTTGAATTAATAGATGTAAAGAAACTAAATGAATCAAATGATGAAATTCAGAGACCAGTTCCTTATTGGGTATGCAAAGTCCAATGAAACAAAAATGGCAACTTATTCTGGCAGAAACTCAAATTGCTGGCATATATTTTGTTTATAACTTGTATAAACATGCAAGATTGTGACTACTAAGCTCTACTTTAATAATCCACGTGAACCTTCCTGATTACTATGATCAACAAAAAGGATTTAATCTCTTCTTGAGAGAACCAGTTAATTAATCTCACAGATACAACAAATGTGTATTGATAAACTAAGAATAAACTTGTTATTTCAATTTAAACAACCAGAAAGAATCAACTTGGAGATAGCTTAGCAATGCTTTTCAATAAACTCAACATACAATTGACACCAAAAATAACCCGCCACATCAACTGACTTTCATTGAAATCGCCATTTGAAAACATGCAACATAGCCTCTGAAATGTGAAATTTATTCTACTGTATCCATCCTCTACCTACTATATCTATCTAAAATCTAATCTAAAATCTGATGATTCAATTACAATTGGGAATGCATATTTATACACCAGCAACCGAACAGACACATCATTTCATATTCCACATCAGCCCCAATAGCATTTAGCAATTTTCATGTCAGCCACGGTGCTCAAGTCTTCGTTAATCATCCACTCAGGTAATCAGCAAAACAACCCTGGAGGTATGCCGAAGGAAACCATATCACTATCACCTCCCTCTGTTTCACCACAGTGGTGTCAGTGGGATACCACAAAATATTATATTGAAATATATCTCCTCAAGTGCTTTCCATTCACTGAGACACAAGGAAATTCCTATCAAGCAACATTCTTTTTGTTCTGTTCACAGTCAAGGTGACATATTGTTATCAGGGAGACATCCTGTAGAGCACATTATGTCTTTCTGAAAGTCTTCATCATACATTTTGGTCGCTGTGACACTAGGTTCCTCTCACCGATGAGTTCCCATCATGTATGTCACTCTAGCTTCCATCTATATAGGAGACCACACATAGACTATACAATGTTTCACTGAGGGCTCCCCCTATTTCTTACATGTTGCTGTGACTACCTAATATCAAGGAGACTTCAGATAGATTATACGTTGCTTCACCGAAACACCCCAAGCACACACCAGTTCACCAAGACAACATAAAACTCTCGCTGAAAGCCACATATTAAATTTTGTCAGGAAGACCCAATGGGCTCGCCAAGACATTATACCGAAGCAACATAAGTCATACCAATACACCAATTCTTCCACCACCGGTCGGTGAGACAATGTGAAATCGCTATGACTTCTCACTGAAGACTTTATGTTTGGCCGAAATGAAACCCCTGCATGTTGTTCAGTGAGACCACAAGAGTTTGCCATGACACTATAATGACGCTGCAACTCATGCCGATATGTTGTATCTTGTTCCTCTGGTCAGCAAGAAATGATGAGTTCAGTAAGAGCTTCCACTGAGGACTAAACTCACGCTGATATGAAACAATAGATGAATTCTAGTCGCCGTGACAACAAAAACATCTTACTGATAGGAAACTCAGACGTTTACCAATATAAAGCACACAATGGATTGGGGAGACCCTACTTTCTTCATGTCGATATGAATCCAAATGTGGATGTTGATTGCTATGACAATGAAAAAGTTCTGCCAACCACTTGCAACAAACATATGTTAACACACAAGCAACATGGGTCGTGGAGACCAAGATAGACCAATGTCGATATGGACCACGACATGAAAAATGCATAACTCAATGGATTCAAAGGGACAATATGGGAAAAATATGGGTGAAATATGTACACGGTAGGACCAAATCAAGAAATTATGAGTGAAAACATATGTACAAAAACATCATATTTTTATAGTCCCAACAACACACATGAAAACACACAAAAGAAAAATAGAATGCAAAAGATTAGTAAGGAAAATGCGAGTCAATCGTCAAGCAATTCATCTACCTCCTAGTCATGTTCTTGATATGTCGAGGGTGAGCAACTAGCCAAAGGGACAAGAGCAAGTGTCAAACTAGGGGAAGTACTAGCTTCAACTCACTTTATAGGAGATTTTTCATTTATGCTCATAGAAGAGGAAAACAATGTGTTCAAATCATTATGCACCTCTTTGTCAATTTTAACAATATCGTCATCATCATCTAAATTAATCACAATAGGAGGATGAATGATAATGTCCAATGAAGAGTGTACCTCTTGTTTTGATTGTTGTATACGATCATTTTGTTGTTGTTGGGGAGGAGATTCATCATGTATTTCTTCTTTCAAGTGTGGATTTTTATTTTCTTTATTTTCTTCTTCATGTAACTTGTGAGCAAGGGCACGATGTCTACACCTAAACTTTCTAGCTCCTTAGTTTCTTTTGGTTTTGTTATCGAGTTGTGTTTTTGAAGGAGTGGGTTGATCAACCATAGGTTTCTTTTCTTCCTGAAAGGGAGGAACAAAAGGAACCATGAAATGTTCTTCATCCACTTTCTCCTTTGTTGTATAAACTTGTTTTATTTGAGGAGGCATGTTAAAGTTGTTTTCATCATCTCTTTGTCTCTTGGATAATATCAGGGAAGTTTCTAGTATTTGTTGAGCTTGGTTGATTGGTTCTTATTCAAGTTGAAGCATTGTTTCATCTAGGATAGAAGTGTCAGAAGTGGATGGGGACATGTTACAGAGAGATAATTATGCTATTTTCTTTGCTTTAATTTTTTTGTAAGCAATGAAAAAGAAATCCTTTCAAGACGTTATAGGTTCCATGGGCTCAGGACAAGGTTTCTAAGGAAATTTTTTCTTTCGAAGGTAATGGATTAAATCCTCTATGGTGGACAATAAATATTTCATTTTCAAATGGAAACTTTAAGCATTTGTGAATAACTGAAGGGAAAACTTTCATTGAGCGAGGCCATGGGCAGCCTAGCCACAAATGAAACTAGTCTGACTACAAGATGATGGAGAATGTGAAATCCAATGTTTCTAGTCCTATTTGTAATGGAAGGACGATCGATCCTATCCTAGAGCAAGAAAAACCATTGTGTGTTTTGATCCATGCTTTCGATATATCATAATCATCTTGATAAAGGTCATGTAATACAAAAAATTCCTTGGTGATTACGTTCTCTCCACAGGCAGTATCTATTAGTATCCCATTAGTGGGCTTGTCATAGATATGATCAAATATGTAAAGAGGACCATTGGGGATATTTTTAATTATGTCCCTAAGGGAAAAAGCAATATCAAGAGATTTCTTAGGTTGTCCCATATGAGGGATAATGTCTATGACACCTACCATTTCATCCATATGATTAACATGGGTCACATACGGGATAGGATCAGAATGTTCATCATGTATATCAACATTCATCACATCATTCTTTGTAGTTTCACTAGCTTTGACAAATGAAATATTATGTTTGGGCATTGGATCAACGAAAATTTCAATGTTTTTCTTTGGAAGGGCAACAAACTTATTAGCTTGATCATTAACACCTATAATGGATAGATGAATAGAATGAATGAGGTCTTGCACAAGATGTTAAAGATGATTACAATATTATATGTCATTTCCATTTTGTATATGATAATGGCAATAAACATTGGATTTAAAGTTTGGAGGTAAAGGATTACTACGATTAGGTTCTATGACAACATGCAAGGTAATCATTTGTTGTTGTAAAAGTTGGGACATTATGTTATGAAGCATATCAGGTAAAGGTGTGAATTTTCTTTTCGGATCTCTATAACTAAAGGGAACTATGGCCGTAATAGTTGTTACTTGGTTGTTGATGGGTTGAGTTTGTTGTTGAGGGGGTTTGAACTGTAAGAACCCTTTGTTTTTCTTTCTAAATAGTTGGGAATTGTTTTCTTTGGTAGGTTCAGATTTTTCAGCTCGGCTAGAAGTAGATTTTGTATCTCGAATACTAACTGAATTGTGATAATCACAAAGGGTAGTACACAAGTGCATGAAGGAGGGGAATTTCAACATAGTGAGTTTGTCCTAAAGTTTAGTTTTCAAGTTTTCAACAAACATGTTTTGAAGGTGTGAGTTAGGAATCTTGACATTGATTTGGGAATAAAGCGATTGATAGCGTGAGATAAAGTCAATTATTTTTTCTTCCTCATGTTTTTTGCATCTCATAAAATTGTCCAAGGTATTTTTGGGAGTCATATGCACTTGGAAATTATTTATAAATGCATCAACAAGTTCACTAAATGAATGAATTGAATTGTTCGGTAAAGATGGAAACCATTCCAAGGCGGTGCCTTTTAAGGTCCTAGGAAACAGTTTTGCTAAGAGTTTATCATGAAGAAAAAATTCACTACATAAGGAAGTGTAGGAATTAACATGGTTAGAAGGATCTCCCTTCCCTCCATATTTCTCAAATCTAGGCATCTCTACTCCTTGTGGAATTAGTGTTCGCAATGTTTCCAAAGACAATCGGCTGTTTCGAAAATAATTTTTGGGTGGTCCATTTTGATTTTGGTTTATGGTGGATATTTATTTTTGTATGGAGGAAACAATTTGAAATTTTTTTGTTATGAGAGGATCATTGTAAGTGGTCTAAGGTGGAAGGGAAAATGGTTATGGAGTGTATGTATTGGAAGGGAAAGTAAAGGGAATGGTTATAGATGGTATTGTAGAAGAGGATAGAACATGCGATGCCACATAGGAATGAGGGATGCTAGTAGGAATACTCGAGGAAGGAATCACAATACTAACTTTTTGCAATGCTATAATGGCTTGAGTAGTGGTATAGGTAGGTATTGACACTATGGTAGAGGGAGAAGGAGTGTGAAGTCCTCCTTGGCTAAGCATAGTGTTGGCTGGTTGAGAAGCACTAGAGGTTCAAGGAACATGTTTTGTATATATCTCAACTATTTGTTTCACAATTTCCAAGCCTTCTTCACTTTCAAGCATGTGATGGATGTTTTCTATGGTAGGAATTACAGTGGCTGAAATGTTTTCAAGGCTCACTTGATGTTGGAGATGTGTTAATTCCTAATGAATGTGAATTATTTTTTCTTGTGGAATATGATCATTTTGTATGTCAACTTGCATGTTATTAGAAGGCAAATAGTTGCTAAAGGTAGTATCCATTCTTAGTGTACCAGTTGCCATACTAGGAGTGGAAGCTTTAGATAACCCAAGATCCACAACGAGTGTATTATCATGGGATAACATGAGTCTCAAAATTCTTCTCACTAAGGTATTAGCAATAGGATACCAAACACTCATGCAAAGGTTTTTGAAGTCGAGTGAATGCAAATGCAATGTAAACTAATAAGAAAGAAATGGTTAAAACTAAAATTCAGGAAAATAAAACTGAAATGCAAAAACAACATACAAAAACTCAGAAATTGTAGACTAAATGCCAAAAAATGTAGTGAAAAATATGCAACTGGACTAAGTCACCCAAGGTGGAGAATTAGTCCAAGTGATTTTTTAAAAAAAATTCAAAAATTTCAAAGTGGTTTTTATGTTTTTCAGATTTTCAGATGTAAATAAAGTATGAAAATGCAAAATTTTGTGACTTTTGTAATGAAATGAAGTGCAAAAAAGCAAGCTAGATGATCTTTTCATTTATGCAAATTTTAAAACCCTAGAATGCAAATTAAACAATGAAAAATGCAATGCAATGTAATTATAGGATGTAAATGTAGTGGAAATCAGAAATATAATGTTCAAAATGTAGGTTCACCAAAATGAACCGTAATTTTTTTGGGGATAGGAACGCTCTTGCACTTCTAGGGTTTTGCACCTAAAAGGAGGAACGTATCCCAAAAATAAAGGTTGGTTAACTCAAGAATAATGCTAATATGATTGAAATATGTCTAAATAGAATGCACTAAATGCAAAGAGTTGATAAAAGAGATGGATTATTAATGCAAAACTAAGGAAATGCAAGATGCTTGAAAACACACTGTGATATGAAAAATGAACTAAAAATGCAAACTTAAACTATAACAAAAATGAATGAGACTGTAGAGGTACACCTAGAAACTAGAAAGTGATACAAAGAGACTCTAGAATCCTACAAAATTCATTTTTGAATCCAACTGGGACACTTACGCCAAGCTGGGTGACTTAGTCATGTTTCAAGGAAATTCTGTTGGAATAGGTTGGCCAAAAGCGTATCTAGAACTGTAGGAAAAACTATTCAAGCCTTGAAATGGGACTAATTTTCCACTAATGGTGACTTAGTCCACCTTCAACTTTTGGGAAATTTGAGGATGCAATCTGTAGCTCTCGGTCTTCACTTCTACTCCTGATAGGTTTTCAAATTTGAATCTGTAGAATCTATTCTGTAAGTGATCTCCAAGCTTCTTTTAGTGTTTTGTTGACTTTTAATGACCTTGATGAATTTTTGACACTTCTTAACACCTTTCTCTTTGACAAATCTGCATACAAGACCTACAAAACACACATACAAAGAGGGGATAAAGTGTTAAGGGTTAGTGAATAGGGGTTTGCATTGGTCAAACCCTAGTTTGGTAATTAAACCCTTGAAAATGAAATGAAATGAAAAGAGAATGATGAATGAACAAGCAATGCTACAACTCACCAAACCCTTAAAGTAGAAATTTGAAGATATGTAAGTAGATGCTCCAATGGATGCATGCAAAAGTGAATGCTTGATGATTGCTTGAATGATTAAGTGAATGAACTAATGAGTGAATTAAAGGGGATGAAAATGAGAGGAAAATCCTATACTTATACATGATTATACAAAATTTCCCAAAAATACCACATCACAGACTGACCTCAAGGTTTAGAAAATAATAGCCTGCCAAAATTTTGACATAATTTTGATTTTTGTCCCAAGTGGGACTAAGTCTCCCCTAGTAGCGACTTGATCCCATGAGGGAAATTCAATGGGTGTTGGGAATTAAAGTATATTAAATGATGTTGAATAGGATTGTTCTCTGAAACACACTTAAGTAGGACCTGTAAGTGTATTAAGGGGCCATTTGAACATAAGAAAGGGTCAAATTATTGATGCCAAGCCTAGAAAAGTGTGAAATTTTGTTACAACACTTTGAAATAAGGCTTGGTAAGTAATAAAAAGAGGTTAGTTGAGGGAATTATAATAAAAAGGTTCTAGAAAAGTGTGAAAGTGGGTTACAACACCTCACAACACTTTTACAAGACATCATAGAATTCTTATTAATTCACAAGGGTCCAAGACCTAATGTAAATGTGTTGACCACATTACAATGTTAAATCTAGGAAAAACTAGTCCAACATCCATAAGAAAGACCCAAATGAGCGTAAAAATGTCTAAGGATACATTTTTTGCTCTACACTTCTGAAAAGGAAAACTATCTAGTAGCCTAATTGGATGAGGTACTCCAAATTGTAAACGGCTCGTAAATAATTAAGTGATGGTGTAGTATGACGATAGACACAAAACAATGTTTACGATGAAGTGGGGAATGCTCGCATATAGAAGGATGTCATTCAGATTGATTAATGTAGGCATGAAATTTCAGTGTGCCATGGAGATATCCTTCAAAGATCTCATTGGCAAGTGCATCATCATATATATGGAAAACATTACTCTGTTCTGAAAGAAAAGAGGAGACCATGTCTCTAACTTGTGTAAAGTTTTCTAGAAATGCAGAGAGTTCGACATCTCACTAAACCTAAAGAAGTGCATCTTTGGGGTGACCGAGGAAAAGCTACAAGGACCTGTGATCTCAAAAAGGGGAATTTCTATAGACCTATAGCACATATAGGCCATTTTAAAAATTCAACCTCTAGGTAGCAAAAAGGAAATGAAGTCCCTTTTTGGAAAGATCAATTTCATCAAGAGGTTCATCACAAGATTTATAGAGATAGTCAAACTGTTGAATGCCATGCTCAAACAAGATACTAAAGTAGAATGTATACCGAGATCCAAACTATCTTTTGAAGAAATTTAGAGGGTTATTGCAAATTCTCTAGTGCTGATTAGCCCAAACTACTTGAAACCTTTCTACATCTATTTCTTTGCTTCAGATCACTCATGCCCCAACATGTTAATGCAAAAATATGATAAAGGGAATGAGCAACCTATTGCCCTTATGAGTGCTCCATTAAACATGTTGAGTTACGTTACCACAATGTTGAGAAGCAAGCATATGTTTTGGTACGAGGAGTCAAGAAATTTAGACGTTACATTCTATGGAACAAAGTTTTTGCCATTGTTCTAGACCCAGTTGTTAAGACCTTACTGATGCAAAATGAACTAAGACAAAGGACAACAAAATGGGTCACACTACTATAGGAGTATGACATGGAAATTTAGCCTATGAAGCTAGTCCAAGGGCAGGACCTCACCTACACAATGGTGGAAACTAAACCTAAGCTCATGGTGCAACAATATCACTTGGAGGACATTTCCCCAGATGAATGGTATGATGACATCATCTACTATCCACTAAATAACAAGTGTCCTTCATGACTACAAGGAGTATAAAATTTTTCTTTAAGATTGAAAAGAAATAGCTACATGCTACAACGAGCTATTTTATATAGAAGGAATCATGAGGGAGTCTATCTCATATGTCTGGGAAAGGTAGAGGCAGCCCAAGTGTTGAAAGAGTTTCATGATAAGTTCAAAATGGGACATGGGTTTAGCCCCTCAACAACTCATTAGATCCTACGGGTCGGGTATTACTAGTCGACCCTATTCAAGGATGCTCATAACCACATCAGATCCTATCACATCTGTCAAACTATTGCCACCAAGGAAAGGTATGTTGTTGTCTTGCTACAACCAGTTGTTAAGATAAGGCCCTCGGCTCAATGGGGCCTCAATTTTATTGGTCCAATAAAACCACCATCCTCTACAGGCAATAGGTATATTATAACTGCTTCTGATTATTTCACTAGATAGACTAAAGCAATTGCTTGTAGGCAATGCACAATCGAATTAGTTACTAATTTTTTGGAGATTTTATTATAAATCATTTTGGTTTCATGTTTTCCTTGGTTTGTGATAATGGTCCTACATTTGCTTCCCTTAAGTTTTTTGGTTGGGCATTTGATTATGGGATTTCCCTTCAATTTTCTTCTAATTATTATCCCCAAGGGAATGGGTTAGCCAAGTCCACAAAAAGAACTTGTTGATTATCATATGAAAACTACTTGACAAGAACCCAAAAGACTGGCATACCTAGCTATGTTTTTCTCTGTGGGAAGATAGCATGCTTTATAAAGCCACTTTAGGAAACTCCTTGTTCTACCTCATTTATGGTTTAGAGCATGTTTTCCAATACCACTATCTAATGGTTGAGTGCCCGCATCATTTTTCCTTGTGGGCTCCATGGGAAGTATTTCCTCTCTCCTAAAATCCAAAATTTTCAAACACAAAACCTTAGTCTGAGTAGTCTCTATGAGCCATCCTATGCAGACAGTTGTTTTGTGGCCTATCTTCATCTTATGGTCATTCCTTAATGATGAGAATCTAACAATGTCCCTCCATCCAACTTTCACACTTCCAAGACTGACTTCAAATATTAACTTCAAGGCATGATTGATAACATAAAAAATATCTGGGAGTTCTACAATGTGAAACTCCTCTTGTAGGACGTTGTCTATTGAACACCACTATTTAATGACTAAACTTTGGGGGCTTTCCACCCCACGATGCTCATACCCTCTACACCCGCATGAACAAAAGGTGGTCATTTTGTAAAAGAAAGATAACTGAAGTACCCCATCACATATTTTGACATGTGGTGAAGCACCTTACCCTAAATTTACTCATCAAACAATGTTATGGGGAAAATTCAATGTGGGTGGTCATCTACAGATTTCCTCTATCCCTACACCATTCTTTAACAACTTTCATTATAATGGCTTTTGCATAGGGGAAACCCACAACCCTAGACCTACATTTGCACAAACAACCCAAATGAGCTCCAAATGTATAATGGTGATCAATGTCATGATCTTCTAAGGGTACACAAATGGATCTAGCTGAGAATTTGAAGGATTTAACTAAAATTTTCTCTATTAAGTAGTCAAAGCACTTACTACACTTTTTGCATGCAAGATTTATAGAACCAGTTGAGGGATCATCAAGGAAGCCTATAGGAAGATGATAAAGGAAAGAAGCCCACAAGAACCCCAAGGGGGAAAGAAGAAAATGAGCAAATGAAGTACCAGTTTCATGGGGTGGAGTGTATCTCCAAGCTTTCTTCCAACTGGGACACTGTCTCTGAAATTGACCTTGGGGATGTAAATATAGATGAATTCAAGAAAAGGGTCATGGTCAAATCCACCACAGAGGATGCAAAAAAGATAAAGGGAAATGGCCTTGCAAAGGAAGTTGGCTTCCCTCCTCCACTGATTGCTCCAGAATTGGTCATGGCCTAACGAGAGTGCTACCACTCTAATAACAGGAAGATAATTTCCAAAGGTTGGAGGGTATTGATGGATTTATCTATTAAATCTATTAGCAAGACATTTGGCATTCTGACCTTCGAAAAGATGGAGAGGTAGAAAAGGAGTTCACTTAGAAGGTTTGGCAACAAGATCCCTTAGGATGTAAAAGAATGAACAATAAACATTGGTTAAAGGAGAAGAAGGGCAATGCCCCAAAAGTTATACAAGAGTGATTTTTTTGAAGAATATCATGATCTAGTCACTCTTTTGAGCAGATTAATGGGGTTTTCTACTGCAATATTCTTTGAAGAATGGATGTTCTACTTTGTGGAGGAGATCCTCCATGGTACAGCTATCCTCCACTAGGCTAAAATGTTAAGTGACAAGTTGCATAATCAACTTATGGCCATAAAGAAAACCTCCTAATTCTACATGACCTTATATTTCGTTTGTCTCCTAGCAATCAAATTCCCATACAAGGGACTATTATGTATAAGGAAATTTGGAAGCAAGAAAGCAAAACTCAAAGTATATGACTATTATCCTCAACTGTAGTACATAAATTTCAAAAGGTAATATAGAAGAGTAAATGATGGGTGATCCCACAATACTAGTTTACAATTTTTGGCCAAACTGGAAATTGAACTAATTTTTTCTAACTAAATCTTCACTTTTGGGAACCTATAGTGGCTAAACTGTGAGGAATTTGAAGATGATGAAAAATAGTGATTTGTGACATTTTGTCTCTAGATTCTAAATATATTTTTTAAAAAAAAATTGGAATCAAATTGCACTTCTTTTTCCATCTCCTTTGAAAACTAGTTTTTTTTAGTAAACACCATTTTTAAGGAGTAACGCTCACTATGTAATACATAACTTTTTTTCAATGAAGGATTAAATTCTAATTTTTTCAAATTTATATTTGTAACTACAATATCTAGTTCTTCCAATTGGTTTCATAGTGTTTTATTGAATATTTTTTCCTTAATCAAGTTTCAAAGTCAAACCAATTACAATTCAGACATAGGTGTACTATATAACACAACTTTTTTTGTATGTATCCAAATTCAATTCTTTTTTTGTTGGATCAAGGACTTCAATATTTGGTGCGCTCATATTTTTCAAAAAAAAATTGATAATCTTTTATTTTTCCACGTGCAGAACAGAGTGCTTGATTTGTGGTGAAAAACCTACATTCACAAGAAATAAAAAATAAATATAATAATAAAATTAAATTTATTTAAAATTATAATTTTTGGGAAGCTTATAATAAGTACTACATACTTACAAAAAATAAATTTAAAATGAATTCATTTGATCCACCAAAGGGTAAATCAAAAGTGGGTTTTTATCAGCATTTTGATAGGTGTAAAGGAGACTCTATTGTAGGTATGGTTTAAAACTAGCAAGGCTCTATTAAAGGGGGTTTGATCAAACCCTCTTCAGTTGGAATGCTTTAAATGGAAATTTTTAGGGCTTAAATAATTATATTTTCTAAAAATATGTGATTTTAGCAAAAGTCAGAATCTCCAAAAAATTCATAGTGACACATAGTGCCAAACTCTTGGGAGGGGACCTTGAAAGAAGAGTGACACATAGTTTCAAGGCCTTTATAAAAAGTTTTGGATATTTATTCATTAAATTCCCAAAGTTCACCTACATCAAGGCACAAGGGTTCTCAGGAAATCCCTATCAATTACCACGCTACCCAAATGACTGGATCATCTTGTTGGAGGCTAATTGGTAGCTACAAACTACCCATACACTACTAAGTGACAAAAAATAAGATGGGGCTCCCTATCCCCTTACATTCAGGCAATGAATGTACTCTTACCCAACTGTCCAGTGTGTTGTATACTTAGAAAAGGAATTGGAGGAGTACCACTTAGACCAACATACTGATAGGGGAAGAGTAGATACTAATGGAGAGATGAGGAAATAAGTTGGGAGACAGTATTCCCACTGACCTCACATCAAAGACTTCTAGGAAAATTTTGGAGATGAAAAATAGGTCAAGATGCAGCACTACATGATGATGACCACTCAATTTGTGAAGTTTGTCAATCTATTTCTAGTGCTTGATCAAATCATTGAAGATTAAAATGTTTTATATGAAAGATATATTTCCTTGGTTGATAAGCCCTTGCCAGTCATTGATTGGGCCGAGGAAGAGGTCACTGACCTCGACATTCTCACCTAACCCATTGATCACATAACTAGGCAATGGGTGGATGCACAAATCACCCAGTTAAAGGATCAAGGTGTGGAGCTTACATATGGGGAGCTTGAGGAAAAAATAGAAAGTGAAATAGACAATAGTGCATTTGCTAGTTCATCAAGTGAAGCTCCCAAGTCCCCACCAATTACTAGATCTAAGAAGAGGAAGGATGCACATGAGCACCAACCCAAACAAAAGGTGTATTCCAAGAAGGCTACAGAAAGCTAGACATCCAAAAGGGTGAAAAGAATGAGGATATTTATACTTGAAATGCCAACCATTCAAGAGGAAGAGCCACAGCACGAAGATGAAGAATAAACTGAGTAGCCGTGCTCACTTCCTACGACTTCTGCTCCTGCTATCATTGCTACCATTGCCACTCCACCACCTACCACCTGTAAATATTTGCTCATCTCATCTCTTCCTACCGTGTACATCTCATCCCACCTGACTCCACCTCGCTAATTGCTCTATTAATGGTATTAGAATCTTCCTCTTTCACTACTTCACCATTGTCATCTTCTTCACTCCCACCTCCACTACCTACGTTTCCCAATCTTTCACCTTCCATACCATCAAAATCTATGGCACCACCCATCTTTCCATAAGATTTCACAACATATATGTAAAACATTTCCATTGAGCTCTCTAGGTTAATCCTTAACCACAAGGACCAAGTGCTAATGGCCCAACTTTTTGTTGCCTTGCCCCTTCCCTCGCCACCTACCAAGCCAAAAAAAATGAAGGCCACAATGCAGATCTTAGAAAAAATGGAGATACTAAGTGCAGAGAAATGCAAAGAGGTTGCAAGGGACATAGTTGAGGAGCTTGAGGATTCTGATAGAGATGATTATTTTCAACATCCAAAAGGTAGATTCAGTATAAACATGGAAAAGGTGGCTTTTGATGAAGAAGGGCCACAAACCTCCGAGGAAGAAGATGTTGAGGGTCTTGATGAGCTCTATGTAGTAGAGACATTAGATCAAGAGCAAGAAGAAGAGACATACCCAGAGGAGCGCCACTCTGAGGAATGGAAGATAGACATGGATCTAGATGTAGAGATAATTGAGGAACCTCCATAAATTTTCCAAGATAAGGGCCTGATGCAAGAAGAGATGCCTCCAGGAAGGGAGGGAGAAAAGGATAAAGAAGAAGAGAAGATAAAAGAAAAGAACGTTGAGCCCAAGCAGAACATTGAAATTGAATATGAAGAAGATAGAGGGAGGGCACTACAAGAGGAAAATATCATTGATGAAAATGTATCTACCACTGAGCTCGATATAGGAAGGACTACACCAAAAAAGGAGGAAGATGAGGAGGAAAAAAATGACCAAGGGGGTCCTAGTGATGAAGAAGATTAGCCACAAAACAAAGGGAAGAGGAAAGTGATCATGAATCACAAAAGGGTCCAATAGAGGTTCCTGCATGGCTAGAACAATAATTAAAGAAGAAGGCTCCAGTGGCCACTAATCCAAAGGAAAGATTAGAAGAAATTATTGCTAGAGAAAATAAGAGGACCCTAAAGGAGAAGAAGCTTAAAATTAGATCACATATCACGGTTGATTCTTTTGGGTCTCGAATGCCACAAATTGCCACCCCAATATCTAATAAAGATGCAAGAACCATTCAGGGGAAAGACTAGTAGATATCCACAATCAACCTAGGCATGACCACCTTTTAACAAAACATGGATGATCTTCAATGATCGATGTCCACCATCATACAACAAATGAATAAGGACTAGTCCACTAAGGAGGATTTGAAGGCACAAGAGGAAAATTTCACTACTTATATCCAACAATGGATGTCCATAGAAGAAGAGGATCCTTTAGAATCATCAATACCTGCCCTACTCTCCAAGGAAGAAATAAACAAGATGGAAAAAATGAATAACTAGTCCAAGTCCACTACGGATTAGTTTAGTAGGGTGTTATACAATGGTGAAATGGGCATCCACCATGCTGCCAGGGTGTTCAATAAATTTTGGAGTTTACAGAAGTAGGTGTAGGACATGATAAATACCTACAAAGGGTTCCATGAGTTGTATCGGATCACTTATCCAAATCTAAAGAGTATCCTTAAACTCTCTAGGGAAACATGGGAGAACGAGCTAGAGCTACTCAAAGAAGATCATTAGCTAGTCGAGATCTAACAAATGAATCTTGATTATAGGAAAGATATTCTAGATAAGTTATTGCATGAATTGGAGCTTGATCGTGAATGGGTCATGGAGCACCAAATAGATAGTGGAGATTATCTAAAAATGATGATGGACTATGAAATGCCTGCTTTAGAGCTAGATACGGAGAAAATTAGACCATTATTTCACAAGAAGATGGAATAGGGATCCAGTGACACACTGTAACCAGATTTCATGGACTTTGCTACAAGGGCCTTCACTTAGTCAGAACATGTTATCAAGGCTACTCCCAAGTGCACTAAACACTCAAACCAAATCAATGATAGATTCAAGAATATAGCCTTTCAAATCCTCAAATTTGAGTTATCCGAAGAGAAAAAAATCATAGCCATTAGTAGTAAATATATAGAGTATGCAACGATGTAGGAGGTTGGAAATCCTATCAAGGAGAGATGAGTTGTTGTGTAAAGGAATTTTGTAGAAAATGTATGTGAAAATAATTATTTTGATGGTTTCTTGTGTTTTCTTCTCCATGTGTGAATGGTTCTATCTCCAAGTAGTAGATTTTAGCTTTGTTGTTCCAAGTTTTACGTTATTTTTAGTTATTAGTTCATGTTGTGCTTTAATGGTGAAGTATGTTATGGTGTTCCATTTCTTCCTAGTTAATATTTTTTGTTCTTTATTGATGATAAAATGTTGTGTAAAGTTAGTCTAACCTCATTTATATTGTTGCATCTAAGTTAAATTTTCATTCATGCTTTAATGGTGAATGAACAATCTGAAAATCTACAATGACCCTTTGAAGATTGCACTAGCTTCATGAAACTGTGGGCTATCCCTTGTTAAGTGGAACTCAGTTTTAGGAAGTCTCTCCATTGTAGAATCCTCCATTGTTACCGTTCATCTTTAGTTGCAGTTCTAGGAAACTTCTAACCCTTTCACTCTTTTTCCCTTTTTTCTAAAATCTAATGTAAAAACAAATTTCCAACATCATTATAAAGCCCAATCTAATGAGCAAGAGGGATTTTTGTCTTGTTCCTTTCAAATTGTAGCAACTCCATTATAAAACTCCATCTGCAGACCCAATTCCTCAATCTTAGTGAACCATAAAGGCCTCCTTGTGATTACCATAAAATCACATCAACCATTGAACTATTCCAAGCATTTTCATGACCTGACATCCGAGAGACCTTGGGGTGATTTCTAAAACATGGTTGCAGAAATTACCTTTCAAGATAGACATTTCTCTCATACTTTTTCTATGTTGAGAAGTGCAAAAGAACCCATCAATAGGACTCATTCACCCAAGGTGGTGAATGAGTCCCACCCTAGCTTTTTCAGGTGGGTTTTTTTAGATTTTTGATGTTTTAAATGATTTTGTTGGGTTTCTAGTTGGAATAAGCCTTGAGATCCAAAATAATGGGTCTTAGGGGCCTATTATTGGTGATTTAAATTTCAATTAATGCAAGGGTAACCAAAATAGGTCCAAATTAGGCAACCAATTGTATTATCTCCAAGAAGGGAGTAAATTTTCAATTACCACACCTTGATCATTAACAAATCCAATTTGAATATGATTAGAATCAATGAGCTCTTGCACAAGATGTTTAAAATGCTTATAGTGTTCTGTATCATGTCCATTTTGACAATGAAAAATGACAATAAGAAATTGATCTAAAATTCAGAGGTAAAGGCTTATTAGGATCAAGAGTTTTAATAGGAGGAAAGGAAATCAAGTTCTTTTCTAGAAGTTGTAACATGATGTTATGGAGGGTATCGGTTAAGGGAGTAAATTTTCTTTTTAGATCCCTAGATGTAAAAGGATTTGTCTTATTTATAGCAGCCACTTAGGTATCAACATGTTGGGTTGGTTGAGGGGGGTTTTGTTGAGGGTGTAGTGTAGAAAAAAGTATCCTATTATATTTTCACACTTGTTTTGGCCCTCCCTACTAGAATTGGGATTTTGTATGCCTTATTTGGTCCTATTTTGCATCCACAAGCCTTAATTAATGCATCTTTCCAAGGATAATCCTAACACATATCAAATACCCAATCATAATTTAATGATTTTAGTTTGTATGGCATAGATTTAGTTATCTGGGACTCATACACCACCTTGGGAATATGGGTCCCACCTAAATTTCAGGGCCTAAACTTGAATTTGGAATTAAATTAAATGTTTTTAAATTTTTTTGTCCCAAGCCTATCCTATTAGGACTCATACGCCAATTATGCCCCAATTGGCATATGAGATCTGCTTAGCTTGAACCTATTTTAAATTCAAATTCTTGGTATAATTTTATTCTCCTATATTTGATATCCACATGTAATGTTGTAATTTCAAGAAATTTGGCATAAGAAAGTATAAATACAATGTTGTTTCACATGTTTTCTCCTAGCAATTTTCATCAGAAAATGTGATCTAAGAATTCAAGCATTCTAGAAATACAAGAGAATTCAAGAGCATTCAAGAGTGATTATCAAGCATTTTGGAGCATTATTCAAGAATCAAGAATCATGTCAAAGTCATAATGCATCATGTTTTCTTTTTATCTAACATTTGTGATGCAGGTTCTTATGATTCAAGCAAGCATTAGAGTCAAGATCTACAATCATGCTAACATACATGATTGCATCCTCTGTTCCAAAATTTTGGTGAGTTGTGACATAACATATTTTCTCATTCATCATTCCTTCATTCTATTTGATTTCATTTTATGGCTTGATTACCAAAACAACGTTTGACCAAGGAAAACCCCTATCTACTCACAAAATATTTTTTTTCCCTCTCTTTGACGTGTGATTTGTTGATTTAGGTTGAATATTCATCAAAGAGCAATATTGGAGAAAAGTTGTCAAATTTGCAAAGTTGTCAAAGTTGTCATCTACATTGCACGATTATGGAAAGTCACCTACAAGTTGCAATTCAGTGTCTCAGACTCAGAGATTTGATAGGAAAGAAGCTACAATAGATATTTAGAGGATATCAGAGTTTTAGATCAAAGCTAATACTCAGACTAAATCACCACTTGTGGTGTATGAGTCCCAATATACTATATTTCAAGCATTTTTTGTAGATCCTGGTTTAACAACCCCAAATTTTAGTTTCGACCCAAAACCATAAAATGGGACTAAATCACCTCTACTGGTGTATGAATCCTAGTGTTCTTTAAAATTCACATTTTCAATATTTCATACCTTGTTCTAAGCCTCTTCAGCTTTCTAGGTGCACCTTTTCTTATATTTAGTTTGTTATTTTGATTTAATTTCATTTTCTAGGTTGTATCATTAGGTTTTTTATGCAACTTTCATTACTTGTCTTTCCAAGGTTTTGCTTGGTGGTGAAACCCCTTATTGTCTTTAATCACACCCTAGGAAACCTTATTGTAGATCTCTTTCCCTAATTCCATCCCTAGATTGATATCTCTAATGTTCCTTGAATGAAAATTTGTGAAATAGGAAAAAATATAGCCTCTTTATGTGTTGTTTCATCTCCTAATCGGTGGAGCTTTCTAGGTGCACCATTTTTTATCTCCAATTTTTTATTTTTATTTAAGTTCATTTTCTAGGTCATATCATTAGGTTTTACATGCTACTTTCATTACTTTTATTTCCAATCCTTTGCTTGATGGTTAACCCCCCTACTGTCTCTAATCAAACCCTAGGACACCTTGTTACAGATCCATTTCCCTAATTCCATCGATAGATTGAGATCTCTAAGGTTCCTTGAATGAACATTTGTGAAATAGGGAAAAAGATACTCTCTTTATGTGTTGTTCCATCTCCTAAATGGTGGAGCTACCTGCTATTTCATTGTGTTGATTTTGGTGAACATAGCCTTTAGAGCACCTTATTTTTTAATTTGGAGTGCAAAATAATCCAACATTTAGCTCACATTAACTTTGCATTAGATCTTGCATTTAGTTAATTTGCATCTAGGTTTTCTAAATCTTGCATTAGTGAAAGTGCATATAGATTGCATTTTTTCCTCTTGCATTATTGAATTTCACTTTAAATCTATAATTGCACTTGGTTTAGACAATATTCAAAACCAAAAACCCTAACATTCACTCAAAATTTGTTGAACATAGTGAAAAAACCCTAATTTGGGACTCATACACCCCTCTGGGTGATTTAGTCCGAGTACAGGTTGTACCTAATTTCTGGGTATTCTATGTGGACTATTTTGCAACATTTAAATCCCTAAAAATCCTAATTGGGACTCATATGCTCCTCTGGATGATTTAGTCTCATGTCAAGCCTAAAACTACATTTTCCAATATTCAAAACCCATTTTCTATGGTTTAGTTTGATATTGTTAGATTTATATTTCAGTTTATTGAGTTTTTGTTTCATACATTTCATTAGACCTAGCTTCATTCGACTCACTTCGTATATTGCATAATTTCAAGATTGCATTTACACCTTTCATTTTAGGTTATTACATTGCATTTCATCATGGATATGTGCTTTGGTAAGCTTTGGATGTCCTTAAAGTCCTTAGTGGATGTGTCAAGCTGTGCTTTTGGACATGATCATAATGAAATTAAAATAACTCATGCTCAATCAACTCCTATTTCATGTCCTCCTCATGATGTTGACATCATTGGAGAAGGATGATGACAACATGAAAAAATTCATAAATTATTTACTTAACAACCTCAATACTAATACATCCTCTTATCCTTCACTAAAATAAACAACACCTCCCATCATCCTGGTAGCACCCATAAAAGGATATAAAAGTCACGAAAAATCCTAACCTAGGAATTGGACATTCCAACAGGCGACTAACATCTTCTTATGGTTGTTCATTTACATTGTCAAACTAGGGAATGTATACTTGAAATGGAGCGGCACTGTATGTGCACTAAGAACCAGTTTCAATCACGATTTACTAGAAATAAATGTGTGAAAGGAATTCTACTTATGCTACAGGAATGTAATGTGAAGCCTTCTAAACTTAAGCATAACTTAATCAAAGTAGAAATCATAACAACTATGACTAAGGAACAAACTATGAACTGGCCTTATGTTGTAGGAACAAACACAGGGATGGATTCGTGATGCTGCAAGAACAATATAAGACTGATTTTGCACTGAAACTATCAAGAAATAAAATCTAACTTATGATCAACAAGAAGTAAACAACTAACTAACTAACTACGGATACTTACTAAGTGGGCCCCCTTAGCAAGCATCAACTAGTTATGCAAGAATTGAACTCAGAACTTCATCAGCTTTTATTCATAAACTCAGAATGATATACATTGTTTTTCTCATATGAAAACTAACACAAAACACCATCTCTCATTATAATACTAACTTTTACATACTCTGGCTAGTCACTCGCGTAGGAGGAACAATTATTTAAACTAGAAAAGCAACTAAATAACTAACTCTAACAGAGAAAGACGTGGACATAAAATGTATCCTGAAACTGAGGAACAAACTTCTCAGAAATGAAAGCATATCCGTTCAACACGATCCAAAGAGAAATTAGCATTCCACTCTTCCCAGATTTAATGATCATTTAGATTTCTTCCCAATGACCCAGTCAGAGAGTCTTCGTTGGAACAACTTTCTTGACACCGTGTTGCAAATGGACTTTGTTGCAAGACCGAGATCTGCTATGCCTGACTCGTTCATGCTCCCTTCAACAACCTATGATGCACAAGGCAACAAAGGTGAAAGAAAGCATGTGTGGAAAACAACACGATAAAATCATTAATCACATATTAAATCTATTTCATCATTCAAAAACCACATGCATTATATCAATCATTTAGGAGGTCAAACAAGGTAATTAATAAGACACATAGATTTGTTAAGCTGTAGGAATATAGGAATGTATTGATATAGGATACTACCCAATTTCAGATAAGAAGTCTTTAATTAAAGAGTTAAAACATCCATTAGCAACACAAGTAGGGATATTAAAAATACATCATAATACTCAAATTATGAGCATATTTTGAGCTCATCACATCCCACCACTTGAGATGTTTGGTATTTTACATCCTAAAAATGAGACACAAGAGGAGCCTAAGATCCCTACAATCAGTGATCCTAGTTCCTCCAATCAAGTGCATCAATCTTATGTTAACAAAGTGACCAACACTCCTATCAATTAGGAGAGAAATATGGAAAATGATTCATGATCTTAAGCAAAAAATAATGTTATACAACAAGCAAACATGAAATTCATCAACTGTTAGAACAAATACCCATTGAAGACAACAAAGGGATAGGATATCAAGATCCTCCTCCCAATATAAGTGTCATCCTTTCCTAAAGAACAACCAATTACTTGTAATAATTATAAGGATGATAGGATCATTTTAGGTCCCCCTCTAGAAATTGGTGAATCTAGTAATCAACAAAGACCATACAAATTAAAGAAGCTGAAATTCCCTTGTCCACCATCTACCATTGAAAGAACCTTACAGATACTTCTAAACCAAGAACTGCTTACATTACCACCGATGAGATAAAATCAAAAACCAAATCCTAAGAATACAAACACATCACATTGTGGATATCATAGAGTTATTGGACATAGTATTGATGAGTTTTGTGGTTTAAAAAAAATATTTAAAAAGTTTTATATCATAGAAATAATCCCTTAAATCATGTCCTTTTTCTCCTTGCCATGTAATAGTTTTAGGATCATAACATGCTCACTATTAAATGCTTTATATTCATTACAAATCATTTTCTCACCACCTACCTCAACTCATTCTTATCTTGCACATAGTGGGGGAAACAATTAGCTACCCTTGTCCTAGTACTGCACTTGATATTGTCCCTTTGGCTAGTTGTATGCCTTCCATATATTATTGGGATGCCAACGACCTGCTATAGGTTGATTGGCATGTTTGTTACTAGTCTTTTGTATTGTTTTCTTTTTCATGTTATGTGTGTGTTTACATGTGTGTAATGTGATCCCCTATACCATTCTATTTGATGTATCTCTCTCTCTTTGTGATACTCCTCTATTTGTATCTACTTTCTCTTCTATATTGTAAACATTCTATCCTTTATATTTTCCTTGTATTGTGTTTTCCTTTTTGGGATGACGCAAGGCATTGCGACATTTAGGTCTCTTCCATGTTGACCCAAAATCTTTTCCTTTATCTTTTTCATTTGTCTTGTGTTTTCCTTTTGGAGATGATGCAAGGTGTTGAGACATTTAGGTATCTTCTAGGTTGACCTAAATTATTTTCCTTTCTTTTTCTCTTTGTGTCATTCTTTCTTTTCCATGAGTATTTAGGGAACAATGACAGTTCTGAGCTCTCTAATAACATTGTGGAAAAGGAATACTGACCTGTATTGGTGAAACAAGGACAGACAAATGAGAGGGGGGTGAATCAGTTGTCATGAAATATTCAAACTTAATCAACTTTACATAACTTAATCTCAGATCTGATGAATGAACAATAAACAATCAACAATCAACACATTAGAAGCACAAATAACACCAAGATTTTTTACGTGGAAACCCTATTAGGAAAAAAATCATGGTGGATGTTAGTCCATAGTACTATACCATGTTAAAATTATAATGAGAATAATAATGGGAATGCACATGTCTTCAGGCACACTCCCTAGAGCTCACTACTCGAATACAAAAGGGATCACTACCCAATAGATACAAACCAATACATATTAGATCCACAAGGTATGAACTAAGAAAATAGCTTCTACACAAGCCTAATTACAATTCCAATTAAGCATAGGACACCTTCTTCACACTTCACTCAAACTTCTTCACACTCTACTCTTCAATCGAATGAATAGATCAATATTCACGCCTTCCTCTTCTCTGGCATTTATTCACTCTTATGCACACTTCACTTCACTCAGAATAACAATCTTATATATCAGCAACATGAAATTACATCAACAACCTTGTCGGCCAAAAATATAAAATAGGTTTACAATGTCGGCCCAAATTTACAAATAAATTTTCAATGTGGATCAAACACAATCAGCTAATATAATGACATGACCCAAAATAATATCCTCAAGTGCGCCAAACATTCAAATTTAAATCTCCAAGGATCTGCAACATGTGACAACTACTATGTCGACCAAGAACATGAAAACCCGAACACACATGAGAAAAATATTTGACTACGAGCACTCTAATCAACGTGGATGTACAAAAAAGATACAGAATGATCTAGAAGCATCCACAAAAAATAAGAACTAATAGAGAATCATTTGCAACAATAGGAATTACATATACTTGAATTAGGAACATTGACAGAACCCACAAAAACACTATTAGAACATAATTGTCCATAACATGATCAAAAATTCATGCGGACCTTTGGAACTTCTAGTATATGAACTAGATACTCTCAACAATAAACCCTTTAATCAAAAAAAATTGATCTTAAACGTACAAAACAAAGCTCCTTCATGAAATTCACTGCTACATTGGCAACCTAGAACTCTTCAACTCTTTCCTTAACAATTTTCTTAGTATCCTCAACATATATACAACCTTCAATACAACAATGTTAATAGTGTTGACATCAATGACAACCACATATCTGTTAGAGTAATAAGTCATCTCACTTAATTAATTTAATCATAATGGTTAATTAATTAAGTCACTTATTACTTTAGGTTTGCTTAAGCTAAACTTAGGCACATTAATAATTAATTAATTATTAAGTGTGCACACTACGGTTTTCCTTTTAGGTTTTCTTTAGGGTTTCATGATCTCCTTCATAAGGATTGATCTCATTATAATTATTAGATTCTCTTAATGCATTTTTTCTTTGAGGCTTCTAGATTCAGGAGCATCTCATCATATGGCATCTTCATAGTCCATGTTCACTTCTTTTGAGCCTTTCACTATGTCTCCTATTTTGATGGGAAACAATACACACATGAGTGTTATAGGGAAAGGGTCTATTAGTTTTGGGAACAACACTTTTCAGGATGTCTTGTGTGTTACTCATTTGATGAACAACCTTCTTTCCATATATCACATCACACATGGAGGCAATGGAAGATCTGTGGAGTTCACACCTGATTTTGTTATCATCAGAGACTTGGAGAGTAGAGCAGTTATTTCTATTGGGGTGGTGGATCACTCATCTCAGTTGTATTCCTTTGCATATTTTGCTACTAATGGTGCTTCTATTCCTACATATATTCATCACACTTCTAGTATGAATCATCATTCAGAGGAGACATTTGGCTTCTTGAACATTGGTGTTCTCACTTTAGATCCAGTTCTTGAGCCATCCATTCCATCTCCAACACCTACTATTGCATTTGTTGATACTTCTATGACTACATATGTGGTTTCTTCTATTTCAGTGCAGCAAGACCTCATTGATCATTCATCTTTGGAGGTTTCTCTTTAGACTTCACCTACTTTTACTTCTTCATTGGTTGAGGTCACACCTATTTCTGTGGAGACATCTTGGGCTACACTTGATTCACCTTCAGAGATTGCATTCATGAGGCCTCTTCCCTCTCACTTCTTTTAGGAGATGCAGTTTCTTTAGTCTTTTTGGAGCCCCTTCATTCTAGGGGGGATCTGTGGTCTCTTCATTCCTCTCTTCTGGGGGTTCATTTATGTATCTTTGTGATGGATGGTTTCCTTGGGGGGTCTTATGGAATCCTCCATCTTTCATCACTTAGTTGTTTTTTGCATTCTATTTTGGGGAGGAGTTTTGTTCCCACGTGGTTTTCTCCTTTGCCCTGTTTGATTTAGTTTGCATTACATTTGTACATTAGTACTTGATTGGGCCTTGTTGTTGGGACCCATATTTTCTTTCATGCACCTTTTCCTAGTGTTTTAGCTACTCCCTAAGTTCATCTTAAGGGGAGGTGTTAGAGTAATAAGCCATCTAACTTAATTAATTTAATCATATTGGTTAATTAATTAAGTCACTTATTACTCTACGTTTGCTTAAGCTAAACTTAGGCACATTAATAATTAATTATTATTTATTAATTATTAAGTGTGCACACTAGGGTTTTCTTTATAGGTTTTTCTTTATGGTTTCTTGATCTCCTTCATAAGGATTGATCTCATTGTATTATCAAATTCTCTTAATGCATTTTTTAGCTTGAGGTTTTTAGAACATCTTCTTTGGTTCTGAATATCTTTTCTATGTGATAGGAAATTGCATGCAGGTGATTCTTGGGGTTTGTGCGGTTGGGCTCCTCATGAAATTCTTCATGCTATTAGAGCTCTAGACCTATAGTTTCTTGTTCGTCTTTTGAAGATATTTCCTCACAGTGCTTTTTTCTATGCAAGGGTTTCAAGCCAAGCTATTTTTTTGTGGATCTGGGGGTACCCTATTTTTTCGGGCATTTTTGGACAAAATGGACCTCACCATTGAGTCTGTAGTGCCCAAAAACCCCTATTTTCATATAAAATTTGTCCATTTTGGACACAATCACTGGAGAGGAAAAATTTGTTTGCCCGAAGGCCGTACGGCCCCACGACATGCAGTTTGAGGCTAATTTAAAAAAAAATGCATTAAAAAAAGTGCTCTTAGTTGTAAAGAATCTCACCACCTAGCAGCCACCCGACGGCCACCAAGCAGTGACCCAGCCGCTCATCTGTCGCCGGCTCTCCACCAACCCCCGCAAGCTTATATCTACTAGTCGTCGATCATATTGGCGCCCACGAGCCTAGCGCTTAGCCCCACCAGCCGGTCTAGCTCCTATGGTGGTCATGTGGATGACCAAGAGCTTTGGATCTAGCCCCTTGGTCCTGCATGCGACCAAGGGCTCAATTTTTTTAGCCCCTGAGGGCTCTGGAGGCCTTATTGGGTAGATTTGGAGCAGTCTTACGAAATCGGCTATAACTTTTTCATACGAAGTCCATTTTTTGAAAAAAGAGATATCATCAGAAAGCTACTTTGGTGCTCTATCTAGTGGTGTAGGATTTATTTTATGGTTTTGATTATTTAATTCCTTTTTTTTCCTCTGAAGTCTAAAGTTGTTGTTTTCACTCCGGGAGGCATAACTTTTGCATCTGAACTCCATTTTGTGAAAGCAAATAGGCATCAAAAAGCTAGTTTAGTACTCTACACATATATCAGACCTATTTTTCTAGAATATTTACTAGGTATCTGATATTAATATTTGATCTCAGCCTTTACCTTTTGAGTTATTTTGTTGGGAAGCATGCAATCAGACTATTTTTTTGAGATCAACGAGCATTGTTTTTTTCTTTGAGAGTATATTCTGCTATGTTTTGTCATGGATACACTTAAAATTTCCCCCTTTACTCCATTCAACTATTTTCGTTGGAAAAAAACAAATAGAGATTCATTTTAAGCATCAAGGGTTGTATAGGGTAGCCATGGGTACAAAAATTGAATGCACAAGTGCTACTGAAAAGAGAAAATGGTTTAATAGGTGCGATGAAGCTTTTGGTACTTTATGTTTGTCTCTTTCTTCTAATCTTCTTTTTCATGTTGAGTCTTGCACTATACCCCATGAGATCTATACTACTTTAGAGTCTTTGTTTGGGAAGCAGGATACTATAAGAGAGTTTCAGTTGGAGAATGAGCTTATTGGCTTATATCCTAGGGATTTTGATAGCATCCAGGAGTTTTTCACCAAAATCAAGTCTCTTAGATTGTGGTTGTCACAGTGTGGTGTTTAGAAGGAAGAATCTCAGTTGATATTGTCTTTTCTTTCTAAGCTTGGACCAGATTATTCAATTTTTGTATCTACCTTTAATGCCACTAGGGTTGCACTTCGTACTAGATTTATGGTGCAAGATCACCTAGTCTCCTAGTTGCAAAATTTCACTTTTTGAAGGTTGATAGGTGGTCAATGGGTAAGATCAAGATGTTTTAGGTTTATTTATGCTAAATAAGGTCAATCAAGACCATTTAAGGTGTATTAGGTTGATTTTTTGAGTCTTGTTGGTCAAATGTGTAAACAATGCATTCTTGCTACAAAATTGTTAATGTTTGAATTTGTAGCCTTTTGAAGGAAAATCTTGAATTTGGGTGTAAATGTGCAAGAATGAGGTCTAATATGTTTTA
The DNA here is from genome assembly GCA_007258455.2 of Sequoia sempervirens. Taxonomy (NCBI): domain Eukaryota; kingdom Viridiplantae; phylum Streptophyta; class Pinopsida; order Cupressales; family Cupressaceae; genus Sequoia; species Sequoia sempervirens. The sequence continues at coordinate 37,896 of VDFB02286489.1, forward strand.
ATAGGGTGAATTAGAGGTGTTAGAGTGATTTAGGAGTTTTTGGGAGTCAAAATTAAAAAGTTGCAAAGTTTATGTAATATTGTCATATGCAATTTGTCTTAAAATGCAACTTAATGAAGATTAGAAGGTCTTAATGATTAAAAATCAGTTATAGGTGTTGGAAGAAGTTGGAATGAAACCAAAAAATGTATAATAACCTTCAATGGCTCAGAGGAGGGGTTGGTTGGAGATTTGTGGGCCTTTCGTGATTAATAAAAACACTATTTTTGAAAAAATTACTGATTTTTCTCTACTTTTGTCGTTGTACGGATATGTACGGACTCCAAATTCTCTGAAATTTTTTTGTAAGTTGTATGCCTATGAATTATCTTTAATTTTCTTCAAATATGAGGGTCTAACTCCTTGTTTTGTGAAAGTTATTCAATTTTTATTGCTGCTACCTATTTTTTCCAGATTTGTGGGTTGAGGGTCTTCAAAAAATGATAAAATGACCCATTCCACTTTTTGTGTTTACTATACCTTGTGGAATGGGTCCTATAACATTTAAATTATATGTTTAACATTTTCAAGATGTTGTGGGATTGAATTGCTAGTGAATGGGTGGAGCCCTAGGGCTGGAAAATGTGTGTTTCCTCTTGGAAAATGGTGTTTCAAACCTATGAAATGATAAAGAAACGATGTCAAAGGACAAGTGAGTGTTTATTGAGAATGGGTGGAACTATTTCAAGGTGTTTGAGAAGTTATTTTTTCTAGGAGTGGTTGGGAAGGTGAAGTTTCAATAGGGGTGTCTTAAAACCCTAGTTATTTAGGCTACAAGGAGGGATTTTTGGATTGGAGGCTTAATTGCGTATTTGGGGTCTTGAAACCTGGAAAATCCATGGTTTTGGAACATGAATCAAGATTATTTTTTGGTTTGGAGGTCTGGTGAGGAAATTAAAATGGGGTCTCTTTGTAAAAATGGCCTAATTGGAGACCTAAAACTATGAAATTCTTGATTTTGAAACCTTTGATCCAAAAGAGTGATATCTAAGTATTTTATATGCTATATGAATCTAAAATGGGTGCTTGATTATATGTTTTATTTCTTTGGTGTTTTGAAAGGAATTGGTCTAAAGACTAAAAAAATCAGTTTCCCTGTACTACAAGGTATGCTAGTGGTAGAAGGTGAGTTTTTGAAGGTTATGAAGAATCTAACTTTGAGATTGAATTTTAAATGGCTAAATTTCCATCATTGCAATGTTGAGAAACTTTTCCAAGGCCTTGGTGGAGGGTTGTTGTTGTTTTGCAAATTTGAAGGGTTGAGACCCTTGAGGGTGAGTTGATGCTTGGCAGATTGAAGGTGTTTTCAAGAAGAGTTCATTGTTTCTGAGATTGGCATTAGTTTGTTGAGAGTTATTATCCACTTAGGCTTTGCATCTTCTTTTGATGAGTTTTCATCTTCTCTCACTCAAGGGCAGGCCAAGTTAGCTAGCATGGGAAAGTTGAAGCCCTCTTCATCACAGGAACTTATTGCACCTCAGGAGCCCAAAGATCAGAAGGCTTATACAAGAAAAGGAAAGAAATAGTAACAAAAGGATTCCAAATCTCATGAGCAGAAAAATGAGTCCTCAAATTCATCCTCCTCTTCCAAGGGGAAATCATCTAGGAAGGATAAGGTTCCATGTGCATATTGTAAGAGAGAAGGACATGCAGAACATAGTTGCTACAAGAAGGACATTGATGAGCTAAAGAATCTTCATCAAAAAAATCAGATTGATTTTCCTTCTAAAATTTCTACATCATCTTCTTCCTCTCGCTCTTCTTCTTCAGAACAACATGACATTGGCACAACTGGTTTACATACTTCATCAGATATGAAGGGACATTTTCTATGTGCTTCTTCATGTCATGGATCAGGGAGATGGCTTCTAGATTCAGGAGCATCTCATTATATGGAATATTCATAGTCTATGTTCACTTCCTTTGAGCCTTGCACTATGTCTCCTATTTTTATGGGAAACAATACATACATGAGTGTTAAAGGGAAGGGGTCTATTAGTTTTGGAACAACACCTTTCAGGATGTCTTGTGTTTTCCTCATTTGACGAACAACCTTCTTTCCATATATCAGATCACACATGGAGGAAATGGGAGATCTGTGGAGTTCTCACCTGATTTAGTTATCATCAGAGACTTGGAGAGTAGAGAAGTTATTGCTACTGGGGTAGTGGATCACTCATCTCGGTTGTATTCCTTTGCATATTTTGCTACTAATGGTGCTTTTCTTCCTACAACTGTTCATCACACTTCTACTGTGAATCATCATTCAGAGGAGACATTTGGCCTCTTGAACATTGGTGCTCTAACTTTGAATCCAGTTGTTGAGCCATCCATTCCACCTCCTCCATCTATTGTTGTAGTTGTTGATACTTCTATGGCTATAGATGTGGTTTCTTTTGTTTCAGTGTAGCAGGACATAGTTGATCATTCATCTTTGGAGGTTTCTCTTCATTCTTCACCTACTTTGACTTCTTCATTGGTTGAGGTCACACCTATTTCTATGGAGACATCATGTGCTACACCTGCTTCACCTTCATAGATTACATTCATGAGGCCTCTTCCCTCTCACCTCTTTCAGGAGATGCGATTTCTTCAATTTTTTTGGAGCTACTTCATTCTGGGGGGGCTATGTGGTCTCTTCATTCCTCTCTTCTAGGGGGGTTCATTCATGTATCTTTGTGATGGATGGTGTCTTTGGGGGGTCTTATGGAGTCCTCCATCTTTCATCACTTAGTGTTTTTTTGCATTCTATTTTGGGGAGGATTTTTGTTCCCCTGTGGTTTTCTCCTTTACCCTATTTGATTTAGTTTGCATTGCATTTGTACATGGGTACCTGATGAGCCCTTGTTGCTAGGACCCATCTTTTCTTTTATGCATCTTTTCCTAGTGTTTTATCTACTCCCTAAGTTCATCTTAAAGGGGGGTGTTAGAGTAATAAGTCATCTAACTTAATTAATTTAATCATATTGGTTAATTAAATAAGTCACTTATTACTTTAGGTTTTCTTAAGCTAAACTTAGGAATATTAATAATTAATTATTTATTTAAATTAAATATTAAGTGTGCACACTAGGGTTTTACTTTTAGGTTTTCTTTAGGGTTTCATGATCTCCTTCATAAGGATTGATCTCATTGTAATTACTAGATTCTCTTAATGCATTTTTTCTTTGAGGTTTGTAGAACATCTTCTTTGGTTCTGAATATCTTTTGTATGTGATAGGTAATTGCATGCAGGTGATTCTTGGAGTTTGTGAGGTTGGGCTTCTCAACTTCTTCAATATCAGCAACACAACCAAAACATCCAAAAATCTCCCCCTTTGGCATTGATGGCAACACATGATGTGAAAAATACCATCAACACAACTACACTTCCCCTTAGATTCTGACTCTTCTGCCCAAAAAAAAAATTCACATTGCTCTTCTCCCCCTTTGACATAAATGGAAATGATAAAAATTATCTTCCCACATAGAAGATTTGAATCACATATCTGAACATCTGACTACTCGCCCTGAGTAGCAGCCACAAAAACATTAATCTAGATCAAGAAATATCTATGAAGCACATGGATTGATGAAATTAAATGCATCTTTAGTTCTTATCAGGAGGGGTAATCACCCCTAGCATCCCTATGAGATACTCAAAAGTATGCTTTAGCAATGACTTGATGAAAATATCTACAACCTACTCTTTGGTAGGAACGTACTCCAATCTAACTTATTTCCCATTCACTTTCTCCCTCAAGAAGTGAAACTTGATTGATATATGCTTGGTCTTAGAGTGTAGCACCATATTATTTGATATGTTAATTGCACTTTTTGTCATAGTATCTTGCAATAGGTTCAACATATACTACTATGATATCTTTCAACATATGTTTCATCCACATCACTTGAGTACAATTATTTGCAACAACAATATACTCTACCTTAGCCGTAGATAGAGAAATGGAATTCTACTTTTTGCTCAACCAAGACACTAGCTTCTTCCCTAGGAAGAAGGAACCACCACTAGTGCTCTTCTTGTCATCTACATCTCCTTCCCAATCTACATCAGTGTATGCATTCAGAGTAAGATCATCATCCTTAGGATACCAAAGCCCAAAATTTACTGTTACTTTCAGATATCTGAAGATTCTCTTTACAATAGTCACATGAGACTCTTTTCAATCATCCTGAAATCTAGCAACCATACACACAAAATTCATAATGTATGGTCTGGTCTGAGTGAAATAGAGAAATCCGCCAATTATTGACCTATATCTTATTTGATTTACCTTAGGAGAATCATCATTCTATGTTAACTTGCATCCGGGTACCATGGGAGTACCAACAGGCTTTGAGTCATCCATGCCAAACTTCTTCAGCAACTCTCTCACATATTTAGACTAACATATGGAAATCTGCATGTCTAACTGAGTAACTTGTAATCCCAAAAAGAAATTCATTTCACCAATCATGCTCATTTCAAATTCACTCTTCATTTCATCAGCAAACTTCATACATAGATTATCATCTCCTCCAAAAATTATGTCATCAACAAAGACCTCAATAATTAATTCTTTGTCATTATCCAACTTGAAATATAGATTGTTGTCAGCAGTACCTTTATTGAATCCAAGCTTTAGTAAGTATTTATCTAGTCTTGCATACCAGGCTCTAGGGGCTTGCTTGAGTCCATATAGATCTTTCTTCAATTGGTAAACCATGTATTCCTTATCAATCAGTTGAAATCCATCTGGCTATTCAATATATACTTCTTCTAGCTCACCATTCAGAAAAGCTAACTTCACATCCATTTGATAGACTTTATAGTTCATATATGTAGCATTAGCAAGAAATAACCTTACAGATTCAATTCTGAAAATAGGGGCAAAGGTTTCTTCAAAATCAATACCTTACATTTTTGAATACCCTTTACATACTAGTCTTGCTTTATTCTAGACCACTTCACCTTGTTCATTCAGCTTATTCTGAAAGACCCATTTAGTAGCAATCACATTTTTGTCTTTAGGTCTAGGAACAAGTATCCATGTATCATTCCTTTCAATCTATGCCAGTTCTTCATTCATAGCTTCCATCTAGTGTTCATCATTAAAAGCTTCATTGACATCTTTAGGCTCAATCTGGGAAATCAGGCAATACTCTTCTACAATCTTTCTTCTAGTTTGCACACCTTTATTATTGTCTCCTATAATTTGATTTTGAGAATGATTTAGCTTCACATACCTTTGAAATTTGGGACTCTCTCAAACTTCTAGTTCTTTTGTTCTATATTTTTCACTTGCACTTGTCTCTTCTTCCTGACTGCTTTGATTTACCGGAACAAATGGAATTTTTTTTTTGGAACATATGGCACAATTAGAAGTTGATTCTATGTTTGAGCAGTTTTCCCTTTGTTTGTGTCATCTTCCTGGTCATTTGAATCATATCCACAGTACCTAGATGAAATAGCAGAATCCTCATCAACTCTAACATTTGCACTCTCAACCATTTTTCTTAATCTTCTATTATAGCACCAGTAAGCTTTGCTTCTAGTGGAGTAACCTAGAAAGATTCCTTCATCACTTCTTGCATCAAACTTGCCTATGTCCTCATCTCTCTTGATGTAACACTTGCTTCCAAAGATCTTGAAATACTTAATAGTAGGCTTATAACCAAATCATATTTCAAAAGGAGTCTTACCAGAAATACCATTGGCATTTACCTAGTTCAAAGTGTACACAACAATGCTTATAGCTTCACTCTAATAGATGTGAGGCACATTTGCTTCAATCATCATTGTTCTAGAAGCATCCATAATTGTTATGTTCTTCCTTTCTGCAACTCCATTCTATTGAGGGGTTCGAGGAGCAGATAATTGTCTTCTGATTCCATGCTCTTCACAAAAATAATTAAACTCCCTGGAGGTTAACTCACCACCTCTATTTGACCTTAAGCATTTTATTTTCAGACCTTTCTCATTTTCTACCATAGCTTTGAAACTTTTGAAATTTTCTAATGCTTCATATTTTTCTCTTAAGAAAGCAACCCATATCATTTAAGAGTAGTCATCAATAAGAAACACAAAGTGCCTTTCTCCATTAAGACTTTTGACTCTAGAGGGACTGCATAGATCAGTGTGTACTAGCTCCAGTAATCCATTAGAATGATGTTGTTTTCTCTAAAAAGAGACTCTATTCTATTTTCCCATCTGACACTCCTTGCAAATTGTGTTAGCAGGATTCACAAGCTTAGGTAGATCTCTTACTGCTTGAGTGGAACTTACTTTGAAAATATTATCAAAATTCACATGACACAGCCTCCTTTTCCATAACTAGTTTTCATCTACTCGAGCAATCAAACAACTCTCACTAGTAGTATTTAGGTGAAAAATATTACCTTATGTCTATTTACCTGAAGAAATCATATTTCAAGAACTTTCAAGTATCCTGCATCTTCCATCTTTGAACTGAAAATCATAACCCTTGTCCACAATCTGTCCAAAACTTAACAAGTTGTGCTTCAAGCCTTCAACATAAAGGACATCATTAGTGTTATGCTTTCCACCAAGGCAAATAGATCCTCTTCCACAAATCACACAAGAATTGTTATCTCCAACTCTTACAACCACACTATCATACTTCTCTAGACTTAAAAATTTGCTTTTGTCACTAGTCATATGATGTGAGCATCCGCTGTCAATAACCCACTCATCCTTTTCTTCAATTCGGGTTGCAAGAGCTTTCTCAAATTTAGCAGATTCAGTAGCCACCAAACCATTTTCCTTGATAGCAATGAACACCCATTCATCCTCATTTCCATCATCTTTATTAGACTCTTCATCAGTCACTCCTTCAACATTGTAACATTTCTTTTGAAATCTAGATTTGTTAGGCTTAGTCCTAGGAACTCTTTCAGGACACCTTGATGCAAAATGACCTATCTTACTACAAGAGAAACATTTAATAGGTAAATTTTCTTTATACTTACCTTGTTCTCTTCCTTCTTTCTTCATAATTAGTGCTTCCAATTCTTCTACTTCTCTTTCTTCATCTTCAAGTTGTTTCATTTCTTCCTCATACTTGAATGACTTTCTGGAACATTCTCCCAAATCATATCTTTGCTTTTTTTTTCCAGATATAGTAGCCTTAAATGTAGTTTCAATCTTGGGAATAGATTCACCAAATTCAATCAACTCAAAGGCAACAAGTTTACCAATCAGTGTATCTCTTGTCACATTCGTTACTGATCTAAATTCTTCAATAGCATGAGCCTTTACTTTTTAGGAAGGAGGCAATGATTTGAGCACCTTTGCTACAATTTGTTCCTCTTCTAGGGTACCACCAACACATCTAATACCCATCACAATTTCATTTACTCTCTGCATAAAAGAAGAGATATTTTCATACTTACCTTTCAAACTTTGTAGCTTAGCCATCTTCACATCTACATATCCTTCATACAAAGTTTCCAACTTCATTCAAATCTCATGAGCTATCTTCAGACATATCACATTTGTCATTTTTGAATTTTTCAAAGCAATTAGTATGGCTTATATAGCCCTTACATTATTCTCAGCCTCTTTAATCTCATCAGCAGTGGAAGGACCATTTTGAGGAATAACATATGGATTCTTTGTAATCTTCTAGTAGGCTTCACCAATACAACTCAAATGACACTCCATCCTAACTCTCCACAATGAGTAGTTTTTTCCATCGAATCTAGGGTTGTCCTTCTTGTATGATGCCATCTCGGATCACCTCAAGCTTTTAAACTTCTTGAGAGTCCAACCTACTCTGATACCGATTGTTGGAATAACAATGACAAACAACTGAGAGGGGGGTGAATCAATTGTCATAGAGTATTTAAACTTAATCAACTTTACTTAACTTAATATCAGATGTGATGAATGAACAATAAACAATCAACAATCAACACATCAGAAGCATAGAGAATAATATTTTTTACGTGGAAACCCTATTAGGCAAAAAATCACAGTGGATGTTAGTCCACAGTATTATACCCTATTAAAAGTATAATGAGAATAATAATGGGAATGCACATGCATTCAGGAACACTTCCTAGAGCTCACTACTCAAATACAAAAGGGCTCACTGTCCAATAGATACAATGCAATACAGATTAGATCTATAGGGTATGAACTAGGGAAATAGCTTCTACACAAGCCTAATTATAGTTCTAGTTAAGCACAAAACACCTTCTTCACACTTTGCTCAAACTTCTTCACACTCTGCTCTTCAATTAAATAAATAGATCAATATTCACGCACTTCCTCTTCTCTAGCATATATTCTCTCTTATGCACACTTCACTTTACTCAAAAAAACACTCTTATATCTACAACATGAAATTACATCAACAACCTTGTCACCCAAAAATATAAAATAAGTTTAGAATGTCGGCCCAAATTTACAAATAAATTTTCAATGTGGATCAAACACCGTCAACTAATATTATGATGTGGCCCAAACTAATATCCTCTAGTGCACCAAACATTCAAATTTAAATCTCCACAGATCCCCAACATGTTACAACCACTATGTCGGCCAAGAACATGAAAACCCGAACACACATGAGAAAAGTATTCTGCCACGAGAACTCCAATCAGCGTAGACATACAACAAAGATAGAGAATGATCTAGAAGCATCCACAAACAATAAGAACTAACAGAGGAGCATCCATAGCAACAAAAATTACATACACTTCAATCAAGAATACTGACAGAACCCACAGAAACACTGTCAGAACACAACTGTCCATAACATGATCAAAACTTCATGTAGACCTCTGAAACTTCCGGTAGATGAACTAGATACTCTCAACAATAAACCTTTTAATCCACAACAACTATCTTCAACATACAAAACAAAGTACCTTCATGAACTTCACTGCTCCATTGGCAACTTGAAACTCTACAACTCTTTCCCTAATAATTTTCTCAATATCCTCGACATATATAGCCTTCAATACAAAAGTGCTAATAGTGTTGACATCAATGACAACCACATATTGGCAACACAACCACAACATCCAAAAACCCCAAATTCATGGATCCCTTATGTAATTTTTTGGTTTCTTGATGTAGCTTCATTTGGAAACATATGACTTGGAATAAGGCTTTCCAAATAAGCTCTCATGTCCTCTTTATTAATAGTATTTATCATTTTCTACATTAAATTTATTACTCACAGCATGGTGTTTAGCAATTTCTTTAAAGTGGGCACATACATTGGTATTATTCTTTTGCATTTTCATTTCATGTTTCATTGTGTAGTATTTTTACTTCATGTGATACTCCTTTCTCTTTGTGGTGACATTGGGTGTGATGTCCTTCAAGATTGCGATCTCTCTTAGCATATTATATTCCTCTTAGTAGCTTGATGTGATACACTGCATCCCCTAAGATGTGAATTTTCTATTCTTCGATTGGCCTTCGCTTGGATACATTTGGCACAATGTTCCCTATGATAAGACCTTACATGAATTAAGAAAAACTCATTTGAACATATCTTAGACTACTTTTACATTCACAATATCAGTTTATATGGCCACCATGCATAACACACTTTGCTTTCCTATGTGGCCATCATGTTTTTTCATGAGTTCCAAGTATGCATACAAAGTTTTACTTACCTCATGGACTTTGTTGTTCGTTTTGTGTGGCACCTTATCAAAGTTATCAAGAGGTATATATTTGGTATGGTTTTACATATGGGAGCCAAACTTAGGCATGACTTTCCCATATCTACTTGCTTGTATGTGTGAGTGCATACTAGCTGCATGCATATGTGTCTCACTAGGGGCTCACCTAGTGGAAAACCTGAGGTTCCACTAGCCTTTGTGAGTGTCTTTTTGGTTTGCATCATGTAAATTGTGTTCCACTTGTAAACAATTTTGGAAAAACAACTTATATTAGATCTACAACATGCAGGACAAACAGTTAAAGCTTGATCCACCCTTTTTTTTCTTCTTACTCTTTTTATTTGGCATTGTATGCTCATGCCTTGTTGTTGTTCCTTATATCATTTACATGTGTGTTATTTTGTGCCTATGTTGGTTTTCCATAGGATCTTTATCTTGGGGGCTTGAGCAACCCTCTTAATCATTTTTGTCCTATCTCACTAGCATTGGTACATTTGGACCCCTCTTGATGCAATTTTGTCTACTTTAGAAAAATGTAGTGTAGAAAAATGTATCCCTTTACATTTTCACACTAATTTGGGCCTTCCCTACTAAAATTAGGCTTCTTTATGCCTTATTTGGTCCTATTTTACATCCACAAGCCTTAACTAATGTATCTTTCTCAAGATAATCCTTACACATGTTAAATAATCAATCATAATTTAATGATTTTGGTTTGTATTGACCAAATTTAGTGATCTATGACTCATACAACACCTTGGTCTTATGGTTCCCACCTAAATTTTCAGGCCTAAACTTGAATTTGGCATTAAACTAAACATTTCTTGATATTTGTGTAGCAAGCCTTGCCTACTAGGACTCATATGCCTAAACTAGTGTATGAGTCATACTTAGCATGGAACTATTTTAAATTTAGATTCTTGGCAAGAATTAATTCTCCTAGATCTGATGTTCACTTGTAATGTTGTAATTTTGAGAAATTTTGCATAAAAAGTATAAATATAAGGTTATTTCAGATATTTTCTCCTAGTACTTTTCATGAGAAAATGTGATCTAAGCATTCAATAATTCTAGCAATACATGATAATTCAAGAGAATTCAAGAGTGATTATTAGGAATTTTGGAACATTATTCAAGAATCAAGCATCATGTCAAAGTCATCATACATCAGGTTTGTTTTTGAGCTAACATTTGTGATGTAGGTTCTTATGATTCAAGAAAGCATTCAAGTCAAGATCTACAACATACAATCAAGAGTCAAGATCTGCATTCATGCTATCCATTACATACAATATTGTATCCTTTGTTCTAAGGGTTTGGTTAGTTGCAACATAACATATTTGTTCATTCATCATTCCTTCATTCTATTTGATTTCATTTAAAGGTTTGATTACCAAACTAGGGTTTGACCAATGAAAACCCCTATTCACTAACCAAAAACATTTTTCCCTCTCTTCGATGTGTGATTTGTAGATTTAAGTTGACGATTTATCAAGGAAAAAGATAGGAATTTTTTTTCAAAGTTGTAAAGTTGTCAAAGTTGTCATCTACATTGGAAGATCATGAAAAGTCACCTACAGGTTGCAATTCAGTGTTTTAGACTCAAATATTTGATAGGAAAGAAGCTACAAAAAATAATTAGAGGATATCAAAGTTTTAGATCAAACCCAATAATCAAAATAAATCACCACTTGTGGCATATGAGCCCAGTATACTAGATTTCAAGCATTTTTTGTAGATCCTAGTTAAGAAGTTCTAGATTCTAGTTTCAGCCTGAAACCCTAAAGAGGGACTAAATTTCCCCTACTGGTGTATGAGTCCTAGTGTGCTTTAAAAGTCAATTTTTTAGGATTTCAAATCTTTTTTTGAACCTCTTCAGCTTTCTAGGTGCACCTTTGTTTATCTCTAGTTTAATATTCTAATTTAAGTTCCCTTTCTAGGTCATATCATTAGGTTTTGCATGCTACTTTCATTACTTGTCTTTCTAAGCCTTTGCTTGGTTTTGAACCCCTTTATTTTCTTTAATCACACCCTAGGACACCTTACCATAGATATGTTTCCCTAATTCCATCCCTAGATTGATATCTCTAAGGTTCCTTGAATGGAGTCTCCATTCACATTCAGGTGGAGGATGTGTAGGAAACTTAAGCTTCTTCAATTTGTATGGTCGTTTGTGTTTACTAGGTTCTCCTTTTTCATAAATAGAAGGAGATAAGGGACCCATAGGGATCCTAACATCCTTGTCATTAGAAGGAGAGAATGGTTGTTCACATGGAAGGAGAATGTGAAAGTTAGGAGGAAGATTCAAGACCACTGTACTAGCATCCTGAATTCTCCTAGGTTGAAAAGGATATCAGTTAGGATGAGAAGGATCTTGATATCCTAGTCCTATTGTATGTGCTTCAGTTGATTGTTGTTCAAGGTGTTGATGGATGCCATGTTCATGTGTTGTCACAACCTTGTTTACTTAATATAGTGAATCCTCTACCATATGTTTCTTCAAGGTTAATAGGAATGTTTATGACTTTGTGCTCATAGAATGGTTGGGATTGTGGTGGTTGAGAGGAACTAGGTACACTTGAGGGAGGAACCATAGGTCCTATGTTGACCTCAGGATGTAAATATGCAAAATTATTAGGTGGTATAATAGTAGGAAGTTCTTGTGATCTCATAGAGGGATAAAAGGTGGCATTTTCTTCTAGTTTGTCAAGGAAATCATTGTAGAACTTGCTCATGCTAACATCATCTTCTCCAATGATGTCTACATCACGAGGAGGAAAATCATGAGGAGTTAAAGGAGCACAAGGTTGTTCATGGTCATTAAGGTCACAACAAAAGGTACAGTTTGACTTGTCCACCAATGATTTTAGGGAATTCCAAAACATATTGAAAGAAAATGCCATAATGCCAATAAACTAAGATGTAATAAATGAGGAAAAATAGAGAATCTATAACTGAAAACATAATGCAAGAACATAAAAGTGTAATGCAGAAAAATGCCAAAGAGATTACAAAAATGTTGTTTCAGAAATGCAAAGGGACTCACTCGCACTAGGTGGCGAATGAGTCCTAGGATGCAATTTCTTTTTGTGTTTTTCAAAATTTTGAGAATGATTTAATGGTCTACAGAATGCAATTGTAGATACAAAATGCAAATTTTTACTTTTTTCAATGAAATTGAATGCAAAAAATGAAAACTAAGTGAATATTTCACTAATAAAAAATGAGAGGTCCTAGAATGCAATAACAAATCAATTTCCTAATTGAATGCTAATGTAAATGAAAACTAGGATGGAAGATATGAATGCAATCAGAAGTTTTAAAGTATTCAAAAGTTGGGTTCACCAAAATGTGACATAGATTTTGGGAACTGAGATGCTTGCTATTACACTTCTAGGGTTTTTCACCTAAAAGGAGATAGATCTAGGTCCAAAATGCTTATGTAACACTCAAATTAGGATGTGTGCTATATTATGTGATGTAAATGAACTTAACTAAATGCAATTTACTGATTGAAATGAACTAAAATGAATGCAAAAGTGCAATTTAAGCTATGTTTGAAAACACATTCTGATATGCAAATAACTCTGTAAATAAAGAAATTATGCAGAACATAAGGTATAGGGGTAAATCTGAGTGCACCTAGATAAAATGTGATCTTTTTGGAATGTTTGGAATGCTGATGAAATTTACTAATTTTTCACTGTGGGACTCATTCGCCTAGTGTGGTGAATTAGTTCTCCTACTGATGAAAAAGTGTTAGGAACTAATTTCTAACAATCAAGATCCAGAGTCTAACAAAATGCAATTTTTTTTAGGTCTTAGGTGGGACTCATTTGTCAAGGGTGGAAAATCACTCCACTACTAGATTTCTAGAAAATCAGATAGCAAATCTGCAACACTAGATTTGGGAATGTCTCAATGTCGGGTTGCTGAAGTTAGTTCCATAGGAAACAAACAAAAAACACTTGACAAGCTTGAAATAATGATATGTTGACTTGAAGAACCTAGTTGACTTGATTTCAACTTTTCAACACCTTTAAAACTATCAAATCTACAAAACAAATGCCAAAAATACACATGCAAAGGGGAAAAATGTTGGAGGGTTAGCAAATAGGGGTTTTCCTTGGTCAAACCCCACTTTGGTAATCAAACCCAATATAAATAAGTGAAATGCAGAGGAAATGATAAATGAACAACATAAAAGTTTTACAAACTTACCAAGATCCTTGATAATGCAAGTCTAAAATAATGTCAATGGCTACTTCAAAGTGCTTCAATAGTTGCTTCAATTGATGATGTAGAATGCTTGAATGCTTGAATGCTTGGATGTATATGTGGTTAAGTGAATTTGATGAATTGAGGGTTGAAATGAGATGAAAATTACTTATTTATACAATTCTTGTACATTACTATCTATTCATACCTCATCACAGGCCGACATCAAGTGACTTTTAATAAAATCATGAAAGGAAATTTGAAATATTTTGAATTTGGGGCCAAGGGGGACTCATTCGCCACCCTTGGCGAATGGGTCCCACCTAGGACCTAAAAACAAGTGTTAGAAATAATGTTTGATTTAATGTTACTTGTCAGGGTAATATGCAAAAATACACTGAAGTAAGCATATGAGGGCATAAAGAGACAAAATAAAGCATGAGAAAGGTGTAAATAAGGAGATTGTGCCTAGAAAAGCATGAAGGTTTGTTACAAGACTTTACAACATTTCATAATAAGGCTTGTTGATGTGTAAAAAGGTGATTTTTAGGTAATTGCATTAAATGGAAGCTAGAAGAATGTAGAAATGTCTGACAGCACTTCACAACACCTTCACAAAACATCATTCTTTGAGTTTTAATACATAAATAAGCATGTTCAAGCCATGACACAACATAAAATCAGAGCAACATAGTTCCAACACCATGAAACAAGACCTAAAAGGCCATGAAAATGACAAAAGGCCATTTTTCTATCACACACCTAGAAATGAAGAAATGCATTAAAAAAATATCAAATATTTGCAAATATTGTCTTTGGTGGTCTGTTGTGCTAGATAATTTCAGAAGTAGGATTGAAGCAATTGAATATGAAGTGAAAATAATCGTAAATAACTTTGATATCTTTGAAGACACATAAAGGAAACAAAGGATGAGAGTTGAAGAATTGTAAGCTGAATTGATTGTTGTACAAAGACAAATAGATGATGTGTTGAAGACTCTCTGGCTCCTTAAGGAGATTGCTGAGGTTTGGTTAGACAATTTTTCTAAAATACTTACTGACGTATCTAGAAGATTGTGAAAGATAGTACTTGTATTGGTCATCTTCTTTTACTTCCTTATCCCTATTGGAAAGCATCTACACAAGAATGGATTTGGCTACATTCAACTGGAAGAAGTTACATCCAATTATCAAAGAAAGGTACAAGAAGGTTTTTTAGGTGAAAAGTGTCATTTTTACCTGAATCCTGAATGTTCAAATTCTATTGTTTTGATTGTTTTGGAAGGAAGAAAGAGAAAAATAAATCTGAATAAGATGAAGAAAAAATGAATTGTTTGTTGGATGTTTGAAAGTTTTTTGAATGGCTAAATTTTTTTGCAAGATTTGAAATCTCTTTTTGAAATTTTGATGTCACTATGTTTAAATCTTTCTTTACATATTTTTGGCCGCTCTTTTCCATTGATGTCAAAGGGGGGGAGATTTGGAAAGTTGGGAGAGATTGCAGGAAATATTTTGAATTTTTTTTTGGCACATGTTACCATTAGTGACAAAGGGGGAGATTGTTGGAAGAACGAAGAAGAATGATTATCTCTACAGTTTCATGTTGTCATTGATGTCACCATGTTGTGGTTGAAAATATAAGACAATGCCTGATCTGGTAGTTTGGTTTGGTTTCTGAACTAATATTCAAGTTATACTATTTGATATTCTAGTCTGCATTCCTCTGTAGTTGGTAGTTAATGGTTGCAGTTTTGGGAAATGTTTTATGGTTTCTGAAGACATATTTGATCAGAACTTCATGTGCTCTAGTACTCGTACGACATATCGGCATTATTATATTGATTACTTTTTGCAATGAAGTCTTTCGAGCTGACTTCTTGGATTAGTTGTGATATGGTGAATTAATTATGTTATGCAAATATATGTGTGACCTATCTTACATCTATGATGACTTCATGTAGTGTCTCATGTGTTTTGGGAAGATTTTGTGGATATTTGAAGCTGACAGGTTGGTATTTTTGGTAGGCAAGGAAATGCATCTAATTAGGTTGACCTAATTGATGCTTGTGGATAGATCAAGTATATACATATGTGTTGAACAATTTTTTGAAAGGTGTACAAAAAAAGAGTGAATGTGTAATCAATGAGGCAATAGAGAATGTGAATGTAAATAAGAGTGAAAATGATGAAGTGTGTCAAGTCTGTCTATTGAGCATTATAGGAACTACATCAACACTTGTTAGGTGCACTATTTTCAATTCATTTTGGCTATGTAGCCCAATTTTGTTTTGTGAATGTTTATGTAGGTAGTGAACGTCCTTGTAAGTAGTGAGCATTTGTATTCGGATAGTGAGTCCTTTCAGGGTAGTGAGCCCTTGGAAGTGAGCCTTATATATTCAATTTTAAACTACTTTATATTGTGAGTTAATCCTCAGCATGGTTTTTCCCACATTATGTTTTCCACATAAAATATGGTGTTTATTGTGTTGATTTTACTTTCTATTATGTGTGTTTCATGCTCATACTTAATAACAAAATACTGTAGTTGTGGAATTGATAAGTGTTGAAGTTTTAAATTTGAATTCGTGTAACAAATGATTCACCCCCCTCTCAATTGTCCCATGCCTTTTAATATCTTTCTCTTATATATACATCCAGAAAGTAATAACCTATCAAAAAGAGAAAACAAAAAATTTCATACGAGGACAATTCTACTTAACCCCTTCTGTGCAAGGCAAGGGTTAGCCAAGATGATTGATGAAAATTATTATCAATTTGATAGAATAGGTGTTGCAACACAAGGAAGAGCACCACAATACTTAAGATGTTGAATTTTATTACCTAAAGCCTTACATTCATTAGTAGAATGACCATGAACTCTATGATATGCACAAAATGAACCCTTGTACCATTTCTTTCATGTTATTAGAGGTAGAGATATCAAGTGATCTTGTAGGAGTCTTGACAAGATACTCTCTTGATCAATAGTAGGGTATGTTTCTTTCATGGCACAAGATGTCATACACACAATAAATGTTAAGGAATTAGATGAATATTGAGATAGAGGTGGTAACCATAGATCTTTCTTGAAAGAGTATGGTATAGACTTCACTTTTCTCTATCATTTTCTCAATATTTTCATTATATCCATGCTTAGAAAGGGGTTTGTATCCAATAACTCAACATTATTCCATCTTAGATGAGGGGTTTTCATGCTTCAGATAAGGATTGGCTTATTCACAAGAACAAAAATCCTTTTTAACTTTTTCAAATTTATGCATGTTCCTCTCATGAGGGATGGTAGTTGAAGAGCCCCTATCACCACCATGGAATGATGGTGTTGTCATAGAACCAAGTTGAGCACATGAAACACAAGGTTTTTTAGGTGCAGACTGTGAGATTTCATGCTCTCTCATAAAGGAGGGCATAAAATGTAATGAACCCCAACTGTCACTAAAGCATGTCTCTAAAAATGAACCATTTATATATGACTCTTTGGACTTTGAGGGTGAGATTTTGGATTCTTTTTTGAAACTAGGCATAGAATCTAATGATCCCCATTCATCACTAACGAGTTTTGTTGTAGGTGAAAGACAATTAGGAATAACATCAACTTTGATAGGTTCTACTTTTGAGGTTGGAATGAAAGTATTATGGGAGTTGGAATTGTTATGGTCATGTTTAGCTTGTGATTTATAAATTTGTTCATCTACTTCAATCATGTATATCTTGTTATTGTATTCAAATTTCATTACACGGTGAAGAGTAGACATGACTCCTTTCATAGTATGAATCCATGGTCTCCCTAAGAGAAAGTTGTATGAAAGAGGTCCTTGCATGATATGTATAGGGGTAGCCAAAACCACAGGCCCAACTTTGATGGGTCATGTGATCACTCCTAATGGTTGCCTATTAACATTTTCAAAGCTCCAAATATTTAGATCATTAAGTTGAATAAGCCTCTTATCCACTCCAATTTTATCTAGTATATCAATGCTACAAACATTAAGACCTGCTTAATTATCTATAAGGGTGCACCTAACTACACTTGCATTGATATTCACCTTTATCATTAAGGCATCATTCTTATGTTGTAACTGAAGTGAGGGTAATTCATGTGTAGGGAATGTGATTTCCAACTTTTTCACTTAAATACAATCAAATGAGGTTGCTACATTCAATTTCATAGAAGATTTCATGTTATTCTTCTGCAATATTTCTTGGAGCATCATATGGTGTGCAAATGACACTTTTGTTAAATCCAAAAGGGAGATGTTTAGATGATGAATTTTCTCAACAAGTTCATTATCTTTTCCACTATGTGAAATAAAACTAGGAGTAGTAGGTATGATAGGTTGAGGAAATAGTAATGAGGTAGGTATGGATTTTTGTTGTATATTATATGTGTGAGCAACAATATTGTAGCTCGATTGCTGCAAAAAATTGTTACTACATATTTTCCTTATAATGTTTAAGGTAACTTCTAGAGGTAATGATTTAAGTGCTTCTATGATGGGAGGTGACTTAGGAAGATCACTAATTAAAGGAAATCCAATTTGTGTAGCCATAACCTCAATTGAGTGACGTAGATGACCTTCTAGTGAGGGGGGATCTAATGTGAACTTACCATATTCATCTATTCCATCCACCTTAGTGTTAGTTGAGAAAAAAATAGCATTAGAATAGGGACAAACAAGATTCTCATGACACTAAATAATCAGGTCTTCTAACACCAAAATACCTTTGTCACAAGTAGGAGAGGTATTGGGAGGAGAATAATTAGGATTGTCATGGTTATCTATGTGTGCATCCTCTTGCATCAAAGCTTTATTGGATGATCTAGGGGAGATGAATTCCTTAAGGGATTCATCTAACATGCCAAAGCCATCACTACTAAAGGGTTTGAATGATATGCTTTCTCCAAGGTTGACCATTTTCTTTTTGTTTCTTTTGATGTTTTTTGTTTTTGTTTTTGTTTTCTAATGATTCAAAAATGTAAATTAACATATCTAATAATGCAATGATGCTAGAAATGAAAGAAAAGTATAGAAAAATGTACCTCTCACAAAAAGTGTTTTTTCATTGCTCACTGAGGACTCATTCATCCAATGGAAAATGGGTCCTTGTTAGGGTTATGAAAAACTAATTTCAGGGTCTTATTCCTTGATTTATACACTCTCAAATCCCAAGTGAGCAATTCCTAAAATTATAAACTCAAATTTGTTGCTTAGTTTCCATGATATTGCAAGTATGATGGCAACTTTTGCAACTTTTCAATCTTGACAACTTTTCTCCAATATTGTTCTTCAAAGATATTCAATATAAAATCATAAATCACACATTAAGAGAGGAAAAACAATGTTGATTGTTAGGGAATATGGGTATTCCTGTGTCAAACCTTGTTTAGGTAATTAAACCTTATGATGAAATAATGAAACATGAACATGAAGCATGAAATATGAAACAAAGATACCTTGTATGAAGTCTTCTAATGTAAATCAACAATCTAGCATGAAGTGGCCATGAGAAATATAGATCTTGATCTTGAATAAGGATGTGAAATAATGCTTGACTTGGATCCGCAATGCTACATCAATA
>VDFB02286489.1:57492-126095 GCA_007258455.2 Sequoia sempervirens
TCTCAATTCTCTTTCTCCCATCCCCCTCTCTCTCTCTAGCACTCCCTTTATCCCTCACACACTCAAGTTTCTCCCTTTGGCATCCTACCTACATAACTCTCTTTGTATTCCTCTCTCTCTCTCCCCCCTCTCTCTCTCTCTCTCTCTCCCCCCTCTCTCTCTCTCTCTCATCCCCCCCTCTCTCTCTCACTCCCTTTATCCCTCCCACCCTACCTAGAAAACTCTAGATCTCTCTCTCTCTTAAAATTCTCCCTCCCTCTAAAGACATACATAAATACATGCATACAAGAATAATACATATGTACATACAATCCTACATACATACAAGAATACATGTATATGCGTAGATACAATCTTACATACAAGTAGGCATAAATACATACATACATGTATACATACATACATGACATACAAGCATACAAACATACAAATATATAAACATACATTCAATAGAGTAGCATTTAACATAAAGCAAGACATACCATGACCAAGTTATAATATGCTCGTCTTATGTCTTGCTAGACATGCTCCCCACAAATGAAAGAAATCATGTCAAAACTGAAATATAATGCAAGTGCATTATAATGCACTCACATTGTATCTTGCTTTGGGAATCCCCAAGCCTTGGGATTGGTATTTTCCTTGGAATACCAACCCAAAGGCTTGGAGGGAATTCCCAATGACTAGAGACATGTTTTTGCAAATTCTACAATATTTCACATAGTCAGGTTTGTGCTCACTATTAGGATTGCACATGGTTGAATATCAAACAAATCAAACATCTGGTTAATGTTAGGTTCTCTCTTAACTATCTAACGATGTAATTTTTTTCATTTTCTGACAATGTTAAGCCTTTCATCCATAATTTATTTTCTTTGTATGTCTCTTTTTTGGAAAAAAGTAGTATTTGGTGTTTCTTTTATAAATTAACCGTTCATTTAAATTTCATATAAATTAAATTTTTAGAAACTAGACTCTATTCTATAGATTTAAAAAAAAAAGGAAATTCAATTAGTTTCCAAAATTTGTAGGGTAACACAGCCTAAATTTTATTTTTCAAGAAGTGTCCACTTCAAAAATTAGTAAAAATTAAAATATTCATTAAAAAATTATCAAAAAAATAGAGCATGAACTACATATTGTTAGCTAACTTTTGACCGTAGAAATTTTAAATTACTATAAAAAAATTCACCATACGAGGGTTGTACAAGAGTTGCTACGCTATGTTTTTCCAACAAAAACAACACTAATTTGTGTACATTCATTGTTTGAACCCCTTAATCTCAACCATGTTCAAAATAAATTAGTAGTTTAGAAAGTAGAATTGTATCACTTTAATCCTTCTTTTTGTTCTATCCTAAAATTTTGAGTGTAACTATTCTCAATTTCATGTCCAAGGTCAGTATTTCCTGATTTTAGAAGAAAAAAAGTGGCCACTTAAGCCTCTTTTCAGGAACCATCTTGGTGCACTTACCCCCACTTGAAGTCATTAAAATTTATAGGCATTTAGATATTTGACCAAAGAACTCAATGCAACAAATGGTTTGGAAAAATTTATCCTAAGGTGTAAGATATTAAATGACAAAGTAGCTTACTCAGACATTTCTACAACTACACCTGTCAAAAAGAAATTAGGGCTCAACAAGTCACCTCCTTGAAAAATTATCAAATCACCTCTCGAGAAAATGCCACTAGAAACACTAAATCATTTAGGTTCATTAAGCATGTGTCCAAGAGGTAATTCCTTCAATCCACATTATTCACCAGATATTAAGGATGAAACTTGACCTTCTTGAAACATTCAAGAAATGAAGATGTAAAAATAGAGCAAACTGCATTTGCTTTTGACCTGGTAAAAATATCAAATCAAACCTTGAGGCTTTGAAACCAGACCAAGGGGCATATGAATGTGGGGGGAATGAAAGAATCAATCTATTTGTCATGAAAATCATCTAGTTGTGAAATATCAGTCTGAAAAGGAGGCCACTTCGTAGGAATGATTGTTTGCAAACAACAAAATAGTCTGAAAACCCTCCAAATTTTCTTTTCAAAACTCTATCAAAAATCACTACAAAAGGATGAAATTAGGCACACATGTTCACATATGACAAATGAGTATGCTTGCCAAGGGATTTGGCATGAAATCCAATGGGCTCCAAATTATGACCCTCTAAAGTAGGTCACTGGGGTAGATTTTTTAGGTGCACTTCTGAGTATGCATATCAAAATTTTCAACATAGGCACTTAAAATTTTGCAAAATTTTACAAGTTCCATTAGTGGCTCAAACTAGGGATGCATGTCCCTTGTGGGCATGGTGAGATTCTAGATCTATGGGGAGTAGACCAGGTGCTAGAATCATTGGGCAACAGAGTCTTTATTCAACTTTTAAACCTCACTTGGTGGTGCTAGACCACTAAGTGAAAAATGGAAGTCAATATTTTCCTCTATGAAACACAAATCTTTTGAAGGAACTGATTTCCCTCAACCCACACTTACCTCCGCCATACCACTACAAAAAAATTGACTTCATTCCTGTCAAAGCAAGTGTTAGGTCCCTTCTGAACAAGTGAGAATCTGCCTCATTACAAACATTGACACTAGCATCTCTCACAAATTTTTTAGCATACCATTGCTAATGTAATCTCTATCATTCTACACTACATAACTAGGCATAAAATAAAAAAATTAATCATCACATGACACATATGTGTTGTATCCATTACATGAAACATATTCATATTGAAAATAATATTCCTTTCTCTTCATATTATTGTCATGCTCCATCAGAATGCATCCCAATTGAACTAGAAACTGAAATTATGCATACTCTTCCAAGTAGCTTGCATCATGAAACTCAACCTTATCTACAACATCGATTTCAAATGTAAAAAATTCATAGGTAATTCCCTCGAGGAGCTCATCATTGTGTTTCTCTATTCACTCAATATCGTATTCCAACCCTATGTTAGCTGCATCATCAGAGTCCTCAGTGAAGAGTGGATTATCTCTACACCAATAAGGATCACCATTTCTCATTTCTAGTGAATATGGGGGCTCATTAAATAAGGGATTTTCCCTTACATTTATTGCTATCATAAAAAGCCTCAACCTCCTCACCATGAAGGTCTAAATATTCCATATCATCATTATATTGAAAATCATTGCAATCACTAGAAGATCATATAGATAGATTCTCAACTTCATTCTCATCATCACTAGTTAACATCCTTGACTCACACTCTGAAAACTATTCACAGGAAGAAAGTTGTTCATTCTCAATAAAATATGTGTTCCTATGATTATTAGCACATTTCATATTTGCAAAAAAGGATTCTATCTCTACTTCATGAGTATAATCATAATAATCAGAGGGATGACCATACTCAATGCCATCATAATTATTGCGGCAAGGAGACTCATCAATACTAAAACTATGTTCATAATTTTGAGATTGAATGCTCAATATTATGTCATGCATACAAGCATAGGTACTAGGATCCTCAAAAGAATTGAAAGCACACATTTCATATGATTCATTGAGGTATGCATTTTCAACCTTTTCTCTACTATCATCTCCTTCATGTAATATCTCATTGCTTGAATCATATAGAGAACCAGAATCATTATCATTATAGATTGACAACATAGTAGCTTGTTGATGATAATCTCTAATATTTTCAAAAAGAGAATAGTATTCACACACTTGGTCAAGCTTAATAGGCTTCAGCTCCTTTGGCAAATAACTTGAACTTGGTTCATAAGATTCATAAAATAAATTAATGCATTATGAATTTTTAGGTATTTGACACTCATGAATTGCAAAGAAGGTGTCCATAAATCTTGCATAAAGAACATATAATGATTCTCCTTCATATCTCCTTATGCAAAAAATTTCTTGAATAGAGACCATAGGATCACAAATGCATGCAACTTCTTGACCATTTTTTTGAGGCTCTATGTGTTCAAAATTATGGAATGTTGTACAAGCTGAAACAATAGGGGTGTAAGTGTTCTGAAATTCATTTTCAATTTCTGACTTACACCTTTCATCAACATTTGGTGCCTTAGGGAAGCAAACACTTGTAGAAAAATGACCATTGTGCATTCCATATTTCCATTTTTTTTCAATGTTCATGGCTATATCATAGACTTGATGCAAGGTTTTAGAATTCTTATCTCTTAGTAGATAGCTAATCTCATTATCAAAAGCTCCCAGATAAACAACCAAACACACTGCATCACTTAGTCTCAAAACCTCAGGAGTATCCCTCAATGTTTTAGTAAATCTTCAGTTAAATGTTGGAATCAGCTCATCCTCTTCTTTCTTAATGGTCATAAATTTATTGAGCACATAACTGGTATTGATTCTCTCACCAAATTTTTTCATGAAAACTGCTCAGAAGTCACTCCAAGAATGGATAGAGCATGTTGGTAAATAAGAGAACCAATTTCTTCCATCTCCCTTTAGAGACTAGAAAAATAGCCTCATGAACACATTCTTGCACATGCCTGCTTATTGATTCAAACATCATAATCATATTCTTGTAAATGCCTACTTATTGATTCAAACTTCTCATAATTGAATTTTGGTAAATGTTCCTTGATTTTTGATGGTATGACATTTGAAAAACCATAAATGCCGTCAAAATTTATGTCTCTATGTCTTTCAATGCTGAAACTTCTTTTATTACATAATAGGGGTTGCACACTAGCCATGATTGCACTAGGAGCCATACAAGGACACATATATTGATGCACTTTGATATTCCTTTTCAAAAAAATCCATAGTAATGCAACTATAATGCACATAGTTCCTAGCTTCCTTATACAACATATGACCTTAAATACTTTACAAATTATGACATTTGGTTTCAACTATGTTTAAGGTCTAAACACTAAGAAAAGAAAGCATACTTATACATAATGCTAACTGTAGCTTTTATCATAGAAGTATGCAAACTCAGTATATTGCTATCCTTTCCCTAAGTTCTTAGTGCTATTTAACCTAATAGGAAACCAAAGCTTTTCAAGACTTGAAAAATTCTCATAAACTACTTTCAAAAATAATAATACTTTATTTAAATTTATGAGAGTACTTGGAAACTTGTAGCAACTGCTATCCTTTCTTCTTGACTAAAATTTTTGTAGATCTAGAACTCTCTTCACATCTTTAGTAGATTCTTTACATAGAGTCACCACCTCTCTTCACAGAGTACTAAAATTCAAGCAATATGAAGCTCCTTCAAAGATGAATTTCCTTCTAGGTCTTCTCCAACAATAGAGTCACACATAAATTATTTGAAGTCTACTACAACACAACCACTTCTAGGTCTGAAAACTTCTCAATATCTGAACCAGAAGTTTAGATTCACCAAACTCTTGGGTCTATCAAAATGGATACTATAACTTCTCCCTAGCAAAGTATCCTATCTATTGGTGTTTTTTCCAGTAGAACCTTAAAATCCTTTAAAGGTTAGCTAACCCTTATGCTCAAGAATCTTCAAGTTTAGTTGCCAATGAATGGGAGCTTGATATACAACCTATTCTCCCTTGCACTTCAAGATCTGTTAGACTTGGGAGGGTAATCCCAATGTATAATTTTAGATACATGTGTGCCACAGTATCAAACACAGAGTAAACATATAATTCTCCTATATATTATTAATAAACACAATTCCCTTAAGGTATGGCTGACCTTCATGGTAGTGTACACATTAAACATGAGAGATATGATTTATTGAATTCCACACACACCCACAACAAGAATAATAAGTAAAATGATTATAAAATGTGATTATCTATTGAATTAACCAGCAAATGTAACATGAATAGCTCACTTCGATCAGTGTGTCATCCATGGAATGAATTTGACTGAAACACCTACATAATTTGATAACAATTTTTACACCTGACATTATATGAAGCTCTCAAATATTGCATTACAATATTTCAATATTTTGTCTTAACCTTTACTTCTCACTAGCACCCTAGCACTCAGTTTAATACAAATTTACAGCCATATTCAAGCACCTACATTAATTCTTTGAATTAATAAACAAGAATAGAGCCACACATTGACCTTGAATTGATAGAGAAAAATAAGATAACCTTGATTATATTATTCATAATCTATTAAACCACTACATAGGAGAGTAAAATGGTCTTGAATTTGCACCATTCAATATTATCCTTTCCGATATTGCAATCAAAATTACATAGATATTGACATACTCAGACCCTAAGACTTGACTCTAAAATGATCTATATTGTCATCAAAATGTTCACTATGATTAATTACAAAACAACCTCTCTCAGAAAAGGAGAAGAAAAACAACACTTAAAGGAAAATGTAAAACCTTAAGTGGAGATCTCTTGCAAACACATGGAAAACTCAACTCCCTTGATCAATAACTACCTCTAGCTTATGAAGAATCTTCAATCTTCAATCTATTTTCTCACCCCTTGCATTTTCTTTCTTTGCAACAAAAAAATATTCCCCTACCAGGAAGACTTCATTCTTCAACATTGCCAATCACTAATTGAACCAAAAATTGGAGAAGGCTATTACCGATAGGTGAAGTTATCTCTCCATTGTAGATATCTGATATGATGCAAGAAATGAAACCTAAAACCATGATGTATACTAAAGAGAACACAACTTCTCCCATCATTAATCCAACATGGAAAGGAAGAATGAAATTAGAGATATGTGATATTGATAGAAAATTCCCTAATTTTTCTCTGTGTTTTGTAGCTTCCATGGACATGGCAGGGCAAGTATAGCTTTACAGTAGTTAACATGCAACACTATCTCCATCTCATTAAGGCAAGGAGTGTGATATCTTGCCATAGATACAGCTAGAGGAACACATAAAGTGCACTTAGGGATTCCTCCTTTTGCTAAAAAAACTCTAGCAGTATTTGTTTTCACTTTGGAAGTGCTTGAATCTAAGACTTTTGTATTGTAATGCCACATCATGGTGCAAAACATGATTATGAGGGTTCCTTTTGTGCTGATGTTGATACTATTCTTCATAACTTGCTCTGCTATCCCAATTCAATGTGTTTGAGTCATATGAATTATGATTAGCGTTTCATTAAAAATATAATTTCCTAAAAT
Organism: Sequoia sempervirens; assembly: GCA_007258455.2. NCBI lineage: Eukaryota > Viridiplantae > Streptophyta > Pinopsida > Cupressales > Cupressaceae > Sequoia > Sequoia sempervirens. Next base: position 64,614 of record VDFB02286489.1, read on the forward strand.
AATTTTGATACATTTTCACTGCATGCACAAACTACCCCATTTGAAGAATTGAATGTTGAAACTCTCACCTTTTAATGCCATCATCAAAATGAAATATGTGATTTGAGGGAGCTCAACATACTACACTTAATAATTTTATTTTTTATAACCTCGCCACTGTGCAAAATTCTCCTTTGTAGTATCTACTGGACCTCTTTCAGCTGGTACGATGGTTTCTCCACAATTTGTAGAAAAAACCATTTCCATGTCTCTGTGTCAACATTGTACAATACAACCCACTAGCCTTCTCCAAAGGTGTTTACCGCACACATTGAATCCCTTATCTCCTTACAAATAGCTTTATAACATCTATTTATAGTTCCATATTTCCAAACGTATACAAAGAATTTGATGAGTTCTTATCTACTTTAATCTCATCACCAATACAAACTAGGCACAACTAGGTCACATTTCAAGCCAAATCATTTGTTTCCATGTTCTTGAATCCTTCTTCTCACTATATAAAACTACAAAATAAATCTAATTTCCAAGTGACATACAACATAAGAACTTAGCAACTAATTCACTTTATTGAGCTTGATTGTTAGGATCAAAGCCACGAAACACTAGAAAGATATGGCCACATAGTGCTAGTCTTTTCTTCGCAGTTTCTACAAAACTACTATTAAGAACATTAACCACAAAATTTTGAAGCATTGTTACATCAAGAGATTGTAACTGCTCTAACATAAGCCCCAAGTTCTTGCTAGTTTCCTTCCCTAGCATTGTTTGATCAAGAATTGGATGTTCTCCTACCAACCATGGAAAATTAAGAATCATTGACTTTCTATCATTATGTTGTTGGGTCAATAGTTGCTAAGATCCATTTGAATCAGGTGTAAAAAGTAAAATTGATATTTCAACAAATTTTAATGTTATCCATTTTACCTCATCTGATCCAAGCTGAAAGGAAAATATATATACTGCATCCCCAATCATTTATAAATTTAAATGAACCTCACTTCAATCCTTTTCCCTCTTGCAAGATGTAAGTATGCATCCACATAATGAGGAAACTTTAACCATATTAGCATGATAAAAGATTTTCTTTTTCAGTACCATGTAGCTATTCCAGTAATCTAGCAGGATCAAATAGTGTTGTGACTTTATCCCATGGGAATACAAGTGAAACACCATCTTCATCTAGTTGATGGAAGAGTTCCATATTCTGTTTATAGTCCTCACCAACAACATTGGTGTGACACAAGTCGGGTCCCCATGTGGGCCCAACAAAAAAAATAAAATTGAAACAAGTGTTTATCCCTAATTGATTTGAGGCTGACTCTGGATACACTTGAGGTGAAAAAATGAACTAGGTAAACATCATAATTTTCTTTCTGGCATATTTTCATAATGATCAAAACTATCCAAGTGGGCTATGGAATCACCTCGGGAAACTAGTCAAACGACCTCTTGAAGTCATGAAAATTTATAGACATTTAGATGTTTGACCCAAGAAGTTAGTGCAACAAATGGTTTTGAAAAATTTATCCTAAGGTACAATATATTAAATTCCAAAGTAGCTTACTCAGACATTTTTGCAATTGCACCTTTCAAAAACCAATTAGAGCTCACCAAGTCACCTTGAAAAATTATCAAATCACCTCCTAGGAAACTTCGACTGGAAACACTAAATAATTTAGGTTCATTGATCATGTGTGAAAGAGGGAATTCTTTCAATCCACATTATTCAACAGATAATAATGGTCAAACTTGACCTTCTTGAAACATTTAGGAAATTTAGATGTAAAAATAGAGCACACTGCATTTGCTTTTACCCTAGTAAAATATCAAATTAGACCTTGAGGCTCTAAAACCAGACTAGGGAGCATATGAATGTGGGGGGAATTCATGGAATCAATCCATTTGTCATGAAGATCATCCAGTTGTGAAATATCAATCTGAAAAGGAGGCCACTTTGTAGGTCTGAGAGTTTGCAAATAACAAAATAGTCCCAGAACCCTCCAACTTTGGTTTTCAAAACTCATCATAGGAGGCTGAAATTATACACACATGTTTACATATGACAAATGAGTATTCTTTCCAAGGGATTTGGCATGAAATCCAATGGGCTCCAAATTATGACCCTCTAAGGTAGGTCACTTGGGCAGATTTTAAAGATGCACTTCTGAGTATGCGGATCAAATTTTTCAACATGGGCACTTAAAATTTTGTGAAATTTTACAAGTGCCATCACTATAAATAAATATTTAATATAGTTTGATTCTTCACTCTAATAACCCCAATAAATTATCTTTTCAAAATAATTTTTACATTTAAAATTTTTAAACAAACATTTGAAAAGATAAAAAATCACAATAGTTGTATTAATAATAATGAACCAAATTTGTAAATTTAACCAATTAATAAAGAGGGGAATTTACAATGGAGCCTCTAATACAAAAAAATATGTTTTAGAAAATGAAAAACTAGTAGAATCGACAAAAACAACATTAGATTAGAACTATTAAATAAGATAACACTACGACAACATGAATGGCTCTTCCAACCCCTCCCACCCAATGGAAATTTTAACACCTCCCACTCTAACTCCCATGTGTGTTTCTCCTGTTCTCCTATGGTGGTCCTACCAAATTCTTCTCCATCTCATTGTAACTTTGTAGTGGATATCACATTGAAATTTTCTCAGATCTTTTTGTGGTTTGTGGGTTTGGCTATGGTTGGCCCTAAGTCTCATGTCGATGGTTTCCATGAGAGTTCCTCTGTTATGAAGGGTCATGTTTAGTCTTCTTATGTGAATGTTTTCTAGAATAAGAATGTTGAGGTGGGCTATGTTAAACCTTTGTGGTGTGCTAGTGGTTGTGTTAAAATTGTACACACTATTTCACCCCTCTCAATGTATTGGTGTTCTTTTAATAATTGGGATCGGAGCACTAGTTCCTTGAAAAAAATTTAATCAATGTAAGGTAGATTTGGTTTAAAGAACACTATGGATGGATAAGAAGGTTTTAATTCAAACAAAGTTCCATTTTTTGATGCAACAAATTATGCTTTTTGGAAAGTAAGAATGAAAATTTATTTAACCTCTCTTGGATTTGATGTATGGTAGTCATGTGTAGATTTTTATATTGCACAAAAAACTCCTCCTATTGATGCTACATCGGAAAAAAAGTCGGTGAAAAAAATGAAAAAGATAAAAATGCTGCTCTATGTGGTTTATCCAATACTAAATTTATAAAAATTGTGCATTCTAAATCTACTAAAGAAGTATGGAAGAAAAAAAATAGTATCTATGAGGGAGATGTTAAAGTGAAACAAGCAAATTTGCAAACTCATAGAGGAAAGTTTGACTCTTAAGATGAAAGATGAAGATAGTATTGTAGCTTACATGCTTAGAGTAGATAAGGTAGTGAATGCAATAAGAGGTTTGGGTGAGACTATTAAAGATAAGGTTATTGTAAAAATGGTCTTGAGGTCTCCCATAAAACTTTGATTCTAAAGTCTCTACAATAGAAGAAGTTCAAAATCTAGATACATATTCTATGGATGAATTGTTTGGGTCCCTAACTGCATATGAAATGATAAATTAGAATACTATATCAACAAAAGATGAAGCTCCATTCAAGACCTCCAAATACAAGAAGATTAAAAAAGAGTCAAAATATGACATCAACTCAAATGAAGAAGAAACAAACTTTGTCAAAATGTTGAAGAAGGGTACTAGCAAATACAAAGGTAAGATTCCTTTTGTTGCACCCCAAATTGTGCATTTACCTTATAAATATTACTATGATTGGTTAAAATACTGAATATATGAATGTGCTTGTAATTCTGATTGAAATATATATGTGTTTCTACTTGTACTATAGGAAAATGTATCCTTTTACATTTTCACACTTTTTTGGGCCCTCTACTAAATTTGGGCTTTTGTATGCCATATTTGATCCTATTTTTGCATCCACAAGCGTAATTAAATGTATTTTTCTCTAGATAGTCCTGACATTCAATAAATGACAAATCATAATTAATTTTTTTAGGTTATGTGTTTTAGATCTAGTGATATGGGACTCATATGTCACCTTGGGCATATGGGTCCCACCTAGGTTTCAAGGCCTGATCCTAAATATTTCATTAAACTTCACATTTCTTGAAATTCGTGCCCCAAGTGTAAGTCACTAGGACTCATATGCCAACTTGGGCGTATGAGTCCTGCTTTAGATTGGACCTATTGTGAATTTAATTCTTGGTGGAATTTTATCCTCTTAGATCTGATGTCAGCCTATAGTGTTGTAATTTCAAAAAATTCAGCATAAACAAGTATAAGTACAAGGTTATTTCACATATTTTCTCCTACCAATTCAAGTATTCAAGCATCCTAGTAGATTGATGAGAGCATTCCTAAGGAAAATTTATGAGATCAAGAGCATTCAAGAGCTCACTATCAAGCATTTTGGAGCTGCATTCAAGATTCCAGCATCATGTCAAAGTCTTCATGCATCATGTGTATTTTTGAGCTAACATTTGTGATGTAGGTTTTCATGATTCAAACAAGCATTCAAAGAAATTATCTCATATCAACAATGAAGAGTGAAGAACTATATTCATTCTAGCCATTTCACACAAGTTTTTAGCCTTTATTTCAAGGGTTGGTGAGTTGCAACATTATATTTGTTCATTCATCATTCCTTCATTCTATTTCATTTCATTTCAAGGTTTGATTACCAAAATGGGGTTTGACAAAGGCAAACCCTTATTCCCTAACACAACAACATTTTTCCTTCTTCATGTGTGACTACAAATCTAGGTGATTTGGATTTTGTAGATTCTTTGAAGACAAAGTTACAAGATTGAATAAAATTGTCAAGGTTCTCAAGAAGTTGTCATCTACAAGAAAACTCACCTGTATGCTAAAATTTAGATTTTCAAACTTGGAGATCAGACAAGCTAAAAGAAATAGAAGAGCATTAGAGGATATATAAGTTTCTGGAAAACCCTAACACTAGGACTAAATCACCATGTTGGGCATGTGAGTCCCAATATACCACCTTTCAGCATTTTTCTATAGATCCTGATTTTCCAGTTGTAGATTCTAGATTCAACTTGAAACCCTAAACTATGACTCAATCACCCAATCTAGTGTATGAGTCCCAATACACCTTAAAAGAAGAAAATTTTAGGGTTTCCAAGCCTTTCTTAGTCATCTACATTTCTCCAAGTACTCCTCTTTTCTATTATGTTTATCAATCTGATTACATGCTTTTGAGTTCCACTTTGTAGGACATATACTTAGATTTACATTTTGATTTAATCTCTTTCTTTCTAAGGATTTTCTTAGTGGTGACCACCTTCCATTTTATTTTAATCACATCTAACGAGACCTTGTAGCAACCCCTTCTTTCAATTGAATCATTGGGTTGATATCTCTAGGGTTTCCTTTAATGAATAAGAGTGAAATAGATCCTCCCCTATCTTTCATCTCCTAAAGGGTGAAGCACCCCTATTTCCTTGTGTTCATTTTGGTGAACATGAACTTCAAACAATTTATTTCTAATTTGGAGTGCATTAAATTTCTAGACTTGGCTCACGTTAACTTTGCATTAGATCTTGCATTAGTTAATTTGCATTTAGGGATTATAAATGTTGCATTAGTGAAAAGTGCATATAGGTTGCATTTTTGCATCTTGCATCATTGAATTTCATTGGAAAACTATAATTACACATAATAATTTGGGAATACAAGTTAGAAACCTTAGAATCAACTCAATATTTTCTAAATTCAATTTAAAAGCCCTAATCTAGGACTCATTCACCCCTCCAGGTGATTTAGTCCCATATCAGACCCAGATCTGCATTTTACAACATAAAAAATTCCATTTTTGTGTTTCTATTTGTTGTTATTAGATCTTTGTTTTAGTTTTTTGAGTTTCCATTTCCTTCATTTCATTAGACATAGCTTAACTTGGCTTCATTTCAAATGCATTTGTAAACCTAGGAATTGGAATGAAAGCATATCATTTATCTTGTGTTCCTTCCATTTACCTTACATCCATTGATTGTCCTTTGCATGATCTTTACAACTTGGTTTCCTATTGCTAATACTATAGTGAGATGTAGTTTGAGATTCATGTCATCCCATGATAACATACTCATTGTGGATCTTGTATTATCTAGATCTTTCACTCATAGTGTTGACACTAGTTCACTCGGTATGAACCATACCCTTGAAAAATCTTCCTTCAAGTAGTATGAAAATTGTTGAAAGAATGGTTGCTAGTATCCCTCAAGAAAAAATAATCCAAATTCATGAAGAATTAGCAAGCCTACAATATCAAGTGAGTGATAAAAAAAATTCTAACAATACTATTCCTAACATAGATAACATACACTGCATGATTGAAATTGAACAAGGAATAGAACTTGTGCCTAACTTAGCTCATATTTTTTGCAAACTTCTTACAATTACTTGTGCTCAAAACTTTGAACATTACTCAAAGTCAAGGAGGAACCCCAATTTCTCCTCCCACAACAATTTCCTCTATTCCCACCTATACCAACCCTCAAATTACAACAATGCAACCTACTAGTAATTTCATTCTTACCTTGGCTATTTCCACTAGGAATCCTTATACCTTTGTGGTATCTCACATCATATCTCCTACCATTTTACCTCACATAAGTATTCCATTTGCTTCCCCCTCAAACACATATACACCTCCACCATATTCACCTCCATCTTGAAACACAACCAATGACGCCATCCTTAACCAACTCTTGCAAAATGTTTCATCCCATAAAAAAAATTCCACCATAAACCAACATCAAAATGGCCAACATTCATATTATGTCAAGAGTAATCTCTTTTCCTTGGAGATATTAATAATACCGATACCACAAGGTATAGAAATTCCAAGGTTTAATAAATTTATGGAGGGAAAGGAGATCCTTCTAACCATGTTTTCGCTTAGACCGCCTTATGTAGTGATTTCATCCTTGATGATAATCTCTTCTCTAAGCTTTTCCCTAGGTCCTTGAAAGATATTGCTTTAGAATGATTTTCCTTGTTACTAAATAACTCAATTCATTCATTCAATGAACTTGTTGAGGTATTTATCAACCATTTCCAAGTGTACATGACTCCTAAGATGACATTAGCTGATTTGATGAGAAATAAGCAAAAGGATGATGAAAACGTTACTAGCTACATTTCACGATACCAATCGCTTTATTCCCAAATCAACATAAATATTCTCTATCCTCACCTTCAATTAATGCTCATTAAAAAATTACAAGCTAAGATACAAGATAAACTTGGCGTGATGAAATTCCCCTCGTTCATACACTTGTGTACCACCCTTCGTGATTATCAAAACTCATTTAGTAGTCATGAAATGAAATCCATCTCTAGTTGTTCTAAAAAGTATGAATTCAAAAATCAAAACAATTATGAAATTTTTAGGAAATATAATAAATGCTTCCTTTTGAACAAAAAGAAATAGGGGGTAGCTCCACTATTTAGGAGATGGAACAACACAAAGAGGGTATCATTTTCTCTATTTTCCAAATATTCATTCAAGGAACCTTAGAGATATCAATCTAGGGATGGAATTAGGGAAACATATCTATGGTAAGGTGTCCTAGGGTGTGATTAAAGAAAATAAAGGGGTTCAAAACCAAGCAAAGGCTTAGAAAGACAAGTAATGAAAGTAGCATGCAAAACCTAATGATATGACCTAGAAAATGAACTTAAATTAGAATATTAAACTAGATATAAACAAAGGTGCACCTAGAAAGCTGAAGAGGTTCGAAAAAGGATTTGAAATCCTAAAAAAATGACTTTTAAAGCACACTAGGACTCATACACCAGTAGGGGAAATTTAGTCCCTCTTTAGGGTTTCAGGCCGAAACTAGAATCTAGAACTTCTTAACTAGGATCTACAAAAAATGCTTGAAATCTAGTATACTAGGCTCATATGCCACAAGTGGTGATTTATTTTGATTATTAGGTTTGATCTAAAACTTTGATATCCTCTAATTATTTTTTGTAGCTTCTTTCCTATCAAATATTTGAGTCCAAAACACTGAATTGCAACTTGTAGGTGACTTTTCATGATCTTCCAATGTAGATGACAACTTTGACAACTTTACAACTTTGAAAAAAAATTCCTATCTTTTTCCTCGATAAATCGTCAACCTAAATCTACAAATCACACATCGAAGAGAGGGAAAAATGTTTTTTGGTTAGTGAATAGGGGTTTTCATTGGTCAAACCCTAGTTTGGTAATCAAACCTTTAAATGAAATCAAATAGAATGAAGGAATGATGAATGAACAAATATGTTATGTTGCAACAAACCAAACCCTTAGAACAAAGGATACAATATTGTATGTAATGGATAGCATGAATGCAGATCTTGACTCTTGATTGTATGTTGTAGATCTTGACTTGAATGCTTTCTTGAATCATAAGAACCTACATCACAAATGTTAGCTCAAAAACAAACCTGATGCATGATGACTTTGACATGATGCTTGATTCTTGAATAATGCTCCAAAATTCCTAATAATCACTCTTGAATTCTCTTGAATTATCATGTATTGCTAGAATTATTGAATGCTTAGATCACATTTTCTCATGAAAATTACTAGGAGAAAATATCTGAAATAACCTTCTATTTATACTTTTTATGCAAAATTTCTCAAAATTACAACATTACAAGTGAACATCAGATCTAGGAGAATTAATTCTTGCCAAGAATCTGAATTTAAAATAGGTCCATGCTAAGTATGACTCATACACTAGTTTGGGCGTATGAGTCCTAGTAGGCAAGGCTTGCTACACAAATATCAAGAAATGTTTAGTTTAATGCCAAATTCAAGTTTAGGCCTGAAAATTTAGGTGGGAACCATAAGACCAAGGTGGTGTATGAGTCATAGATCACTAAATTTGGTCAATACAAACCAAAATCATTAAATTATGATTGATTATTTAACATGTGTAAGGATTATCCTGAGAAAGATACATTAGTTAAGGCTTGTGGATGTAAAATAGGACCAAATAAGGCATAAAGAAGCCTAATTTTAGTAGGGAAGGCCCAAAATAGTGTGAAAATGTAAAGGGATACATTTTTCTACACTACATTTTTCTAAAGTAGACAAAATTGCATCAAGAGGGGTCCAAATGTACCAATGCTAGTGAGATAGGACAAAAATGATTAAGAGGGTTGCTCAAGCCCCCAAGATAAAGATCCTATGGAAAACCAACATAGGCACAAAATAACACACATGTAAATGATATAAGGAACAACAACAAGGCATGAGCATACAATGCCAAATAAAAAGAGTAAGAAGAAAAAAAAGGGTGGATCAAGCTTTGACTGTTTGTCCTGCATGTTGTGGATCTAATATAAGTTGTTTTTCCAAAATTGTTTACAAGTGGAACACAATTTCCATGATGCAAACCAAAAACACACTCACAAAGGCTAGTGGAACCTCAGGTTGTCCACTAGGTGAGCCCCTAGTGAGACACATACGCATGCAGCTAGTATGCACTCACACATACAAGCAAGTAGATATGGGAAAGTCATGCCTAAGTTTGGCTCCCATACGCAAAACCATACCAAATATATACCTCTTGATAACTTTGATAAGGTGCCACACAAAACGAACAACAAAGTCCATGAGGTAAGTAAAACTTTGTATGCATACTTGGAACTCATGAAAAAACATGATGGCCACATAGGAAAGCAAAGTGTGTTATGCATGGTGGCCATATAAACTGATATTGTGAATGTAAAAGTAGTCTAAGATATGTTCAAATGAGTTTTTCTTAATTCATGTAAGGTCTTAACATAGGGAACATTGTGCCTAATGTATCCAAGCGAGGGCCAATCGAAGAATAGAAAATTCACATCTTAGGGGATGCAGTGTATCACATCAAGCTACTAAGAGGAATATAATATGCTAAGAGAGATCGCACTCTTGAAGGACATCACACCCAATGTCACCACAAAGAGAAAGGAGTATCACATGAAGTAAAAATACTACACAATGAAACATGAAATGAAAATGCAAAAGAATAATACCAATGTATGTGCCCACTTTAAAGAAATTGCTAAACACCATGCTGTGAGTAATAAATTTAATGTAGAAAATGATAAATACTATTAATAAAGAGGACATGAGAGCTTATTTGGAAAGCCTTATTCCAAGTCATATGTTTCCAAATGAAGCTACATCAAGAAACCAAAAAATTACATAAGGGATCCATGAATTTGGGGTTTTTGGATGTTGTGGTTGTGTTGCCGATATGTGGTTGTCATTGATGTCAACACTATTAGCACTTTTGTATTGAAGGCTATATATGTCGAGGATATTGAGAAAATTATTAGGGAAAGAGTTGTAGAGTTTCAAGTTGCCAATGGAGCAGTGAAGTTCATGAAGGTACTTTGTTTTGTATGTTGAAGATCAGTTGTTGTGGATTAAAAGGTTTATTGTTGAGAGTATCTAGTTCATCTACCGGAAGTTTCAGAGGTCTGCATGAAGTTTTGATCATGTTATGGACAGTTGTGTTCTGACAGTGTTTCTTGTGGGTTCTGTCAGTATTCTTGATTGAAGTGTATGTAATTTTTGTTGCTATGGATGCTTCTCTGTTAGTTCTTATTGTTTGTGGATGCTTCTAGATCATTCTCTATCTTTGTTGTACGTCTACGCTGATTGGAGTTCTCGTGGCAGAATATTTTTCTCATGTGTGTTCGGGTTTTCATGTTCTTGGCCGACATAGTGGTTGTAACATGTTGCGGATCTGTGGAGATTTAAATTTGAATGTTTGGCACACTAGAGGATATTAGTTTGGGTTGCATCATAATATTAGCTGACGGTGTTTGATCCACATTGAAAATTTATTTGTAAATTTGGGCTGACATTCTAAACTTATTTTATATTTTTGGGTGACAAGGTTGTTGATGTAATTTCATGTTGTAGATATAAGAGTGTTTTTTTGAGTAAAGTGAAGTGTGCATAAGAGAGAATATATGCTAGAGAAGAGGAAGTGCGTGAATATTGATCTATTTATTTAATTGAAGAGCAGAGTGTGAAGAAGTTTGAGCAAAGTGTGAAGAAGGTGTTTTGTGCTTAACTAGAACTATAATTAGGCTTGTGTAGAAGCTATTTTCCTAGTTCATACCCTATAGATCTAATCTGTATTGCTTTGTATCTATTGGACAGTGAGCCCTTTTGTATTTGAGTAGTGAGCTCTAGGAAGTGTTCCTGAATGCATGTGCATTCCCATTATTATTCTCATTATACTTTTAATAGGGTATAATACTGTGGACTAACATCCACTGTGATTTTTTGCCTAATAGGGTTTCCACGTAAAAAATATTATTCTCTATGCTTCTGATGTGTTGATTGTTGATTGTTTATTGTTCATTCATCACATCTGATATTAAGTTAAGTAAAGTTGATTAAGTTTGAATACTCTATGACAATTGATTCACCCCCCTCTCAGTTGTTTGTCATTGTTATTCCAACAATCGGTATCAGAGTAGGTTGGACTCTCAAGAAGTTTAAAAGCTTGAGGTGATCCGAGATGGCATCATACAAGAAGGACAACCCTAGATTCGATGGAACAAACTACTCATTGTGGAGAGTTAGGATGGAGTGTCATTTGAGTTGTATTGGTGAAGCCTACTGGAAGATTACAAAGAATCCATATGTTATTCCTCAAAATGGTCCTTCCACTGCTGATGAGATTAAAGAGGCTGAGAATAATGTAAGGGCTATTGAAGCCATACTAATTGCTTTGAAAAATTCAAAAATGACAAATGTGATATGTCTGAAGATAGCTCATGAGATTTGAATGAAGTTGGAAACTTTGTATGAAGGATATGTAGATGTGAAGATGGCTAAGCTACAGAGTTTGAAAGGTAAGTATGAAAATATCTCTTCTTTTATGCAGAGAGTAAATGAAATTGTGATGGGTATTAGATGTGTTGGTGGTACCCTAGAAGAGGAACAAATTGTAGCGAAGGTGCTCAAATCATTGCCTCCTTCCTAAAAAGTGAAGGCTCATGCTATTGAAGAATTTAGATCAGTAACGAATGTGACAAGAGATACACTGATTGGTAAACTTGTTGCCTTTGAGTTGAGTGAATTTGGTGAATCTATTCCCAAGATTGAAACTACATTTAAGGCTACTATATCTGGAAAAAAAAAGCAAAGATATGATTTGGGAGAATGTTCCAGAAAGTCATTCAAGTATGAGGAAGAAATGAAACAACTTGAAGATGAAGAAAGAGAAGTAGAAGAATTGGAAGCACTGATTATGAAGAAAGAAGGAAGAGGACAAGGTAAGTATAAAGAAAATTTACCTATTAAATGTTTCTCTTGTAGTAAGATAGGTCATTTTGCATCAAGGTGTCCTGAAAGAGTTCCTAGGACTAAGCCTAACAAATCTAGATTTCAAAAGAAATGTTACAATGTTGAAGGAGTGACTGATGAAGAGTCTAATAAAGATAATGGAAATGAGGATGAATGGGTGTTCATTGCTATCAAGGAAAATGGTTTGGTGGCTACTGAATCTGCTAAATTTGAGAAAGCTCTTGCAACCCGAATTGAAGAAAAGGATGAGTGGGTTATTGACAGCGGATGCTCACATCATATGACTAGTGACAAAAGCAAATTTTTAAGTCTAGAGAAGTATGATAGTGTGGTTGTAAGAGTTGGAGATAACAATTCTTGTGTGATTTGTGGCAGAGGATCTATTTGCCTTGGTGGAAAGCATAACACTAATGATGTCCTTTATGTTGAAGGCTTGAAGCACAACTTGTTAAGTGTTGGACAGATTGTGGACAAGGGTTATGATTTTCAGTTCAAAGATGGAAGATGCAGGATACTTGAAAGTTCTTGGAAATATGATTTCTTCAGGTAAATAGACATAAGGTAATATTTTTCACCTAAATACTACTAGTGAGAGTTGTTTGATTGCTCGAGTAGATGAAAACTAGTTATGGAAAAGGAGGCTGTGTCATGTGAATTTTGATAATATTGTCAAAGTAAGTTCCACTCAAGCAGTAAGAGATCTACCTAAGCTTGTGAATCCTGCTAACACAATTTGCAAGGAGTGTCAGATGGGAAAATAGAATAGAGTCTCTTTTCAGAGAAAACAACATCATTCTAATGGATTACTGGAGCTAGTACACACTGATCTATGCAGTCCCTCTAGAGTCAAAAGTCTTAATGGAGAAAGGCACTTTATGTTTCTTATTGATGATTACTCTTAAATGATATGGGTTGCTTTCTTAAAGAAAAATGTGAAGCATTAGAAAAGTTCAAAAGTTTCAAAGCTATGGTAGAAAATGAGAAAGGTCTGAAAATAAAATGCTTAAGGTCAAATAGAGGTGGTGAGTTAACCTCCAGGGAGTTTAATTATTTTTGTGAAGAGCATGGAATCAAAGACAATTATCTGCTCCCCGAACCCCTCAATAGAATGGAGTTGCAGAAAGGAAGAACATAACAATTATGGATGCTTCTAGAACAATGATGATTGAAGCAAATGTGCCTCACATCTATTGGAGTGAAGCTATAAGCATTGTTGTGTACACTTTGAACTAGGTAAATGCCAATGGTATTTCTGGTAAGACTCCTTTTGAAATATGATTTGGTTATAAGCCTACTATTAAGTATTTCAAGATCTTTGGAAGCAAGTGTTACATCAAGAGAGATGAGGACATAGGCAAGTTTGATGCAAGAAGTGATGAAGGAATCTTTCTAGGTTACTCCACTAGAAGCAAAGCTTACTGGTGCTATAATAGAAGATTAAGAAAAATGGTTGAGAGTGCAAATGTTAGAGTTGATGAGGATTCTGCTATTTCATCTAGGTACTGTGGATATGATTCAAATGACCAGGAAGATGACACAAACAAAGGGAAAACTGCTCAAACATAGAATCAACTTCTAATTGTGCCATATGTTCCAAAAAAAAAATTCCATTTGTTCCGGTAAATCAAAGCAGTCAGGAAGAAGAGACAAGTGCAAGTGAAAAATATAGAACAAAAGAACTAGAAGTTTGAGAGAGTCCCAAATTTCAAAGGTATGTGAAGCTAAATCATTCTCAAAATCAAATTATAGGAGACAATAATAAAGGTGTGCAAACTAGAAGAAAGATTGTAGAAGAGTATTGCCTGATTTCCCAGATTGAGCCTAAAGATGTCAATGAAGCTTGCAATGATGAACACTAGATGGAAGCTATGAATGAAGAACTGGCATAGATTGAAAGGAATGATACATGGATACTTGTTCCTAGACCTAAAGACAAAAATGTGATTGCTACTAAATGGGTCTTTCAGAATAAGCTGAATGAACAAGGTGAAGTGGTCTAGAATAAAGCAAGACTAGTATGTAAAGGGTATTTAAAAATGTAAGGTATTGATTTTGAAGAAACCTTTGCCCCTATTTTCAGAATTGAATCTGTAAGGTTATTTCTTGCTTATGCTACATATATGAACTATAAAGTCTATCAAATGGATGTGAAGTTAGCTTTTCTGAATGGTGAGCTAGAAGAAGTATATATTGAATAGCCAGATGGATTTCAACTGATTGATAAGGAATACATGGTTTACCAATTGAAGAAAGATCTATATGGACTCAAGCAAGCCCCTAGAGCCTGGTATGTGAGACTAGATAAATACTTACTAAAGCTTGGATTCAATAAAGGTACTGCTGACAACAATCTATATTTCAAGTTGGATAATGACAAAGAATTAATTATTGAGGTCTTTGTTGATGACATAATTTTTGGAGGAGATGATAATCTATGTATGAAGTTTGCTGATGAAATGAAGAGTGAATTTGAAATGAGCATGATTGGTGAGATGAATTTCTTTTTGGGATTACAAGTTACTCAGTTAGACATGCAGATTTCCATATGTTAGTCTAAATATGTGAGAGAGTTGCTGAAGAAGTTTGGCATGGATGACTCAAAGCCTGTTGGTACTCCCATGGTACCCGGATGCAAGTTAACATAGAATGATGATTCTCCTAAGGTAAATCAAATAAGATATAGGTCAATAATTGGTGGATTTCTCTATTTCACTCAGACCAGACCATACATTATGAATTTTGTGTGTATGGTTGCTAGATTTCAGGATGATTGAAAAGAGTCTCATGTGACTATTGTAAAGAGAATCTTCAGATATCTGAAAGTAACAGTAAATTTTGGGCTTTGGTATCCTAAGGATGATGATCTTACTCTGAATGCATACACTGATGTAGATTGGGAAGGAGATGTAGATGACAAGAAGAGCACTAGTGGTGGTTCCTTCTTCCTAGGGAAGAAGCTAGTGTCTTGGTTGAGCAAAAAGTAGAATTCCATTTCTCTATCTACGGCTAAGGTAGAGTATATTGTTGTTGCAAATAATTGTACTCAAGTGATGTGGATGAAACATATGTTGAAAGATATCATAGTAGTATATGTTGAACCTATTGCAATATACTATGACAAAAAGTGCAATTAACATATCAAATAATATGGTGCTACACTCTAAGACCAAGCATATATCAATCAAGTTTCACTTCTTGAGGGAGAAAGTGAATGGGAAAGAAGTTCAGATTGGAGTATGTTCCTACCAAAGAGTAGGTTGTAGATATTTTCATCAAGTCATTGCTAAAGCATACTTTTGAGTATCTCATAGGGATGCTAGGGGTGATTACCCCTCCTGATAAGAACTAAAGATGCATTTAATTTCATCAATCCATGTGCTTCATAGATATTTCTTGATCTAGATTAATGTTTTTGTGGCTGCTACTCAGGGCGAGTAGTCAGATGTTCAGATATGTGATTCAAATCTTCTATGTGGGAAGATAATTTTTATCATTTCCATTTATGTCAAAGGGGGAGAAGAGCAATGTGAAATTTTTTTTTGGGTAGAAGAGTCAGAATCTAAGGGGAAGTGTAGTTGTGTTGATGGTATTTTTCACATCATGTGTTGCCATCAATGCCAAAGGGGGAGATTTTTGGATGTTTTGGTTGTGTTGCTGATATTGAAGAAGTTGAGAAGCCCAACCTCACAAACTCCAAGAATCACCTGCATGCAATTACCTATCACATACAAAAGATATTCAGAACCAAAGAAGATGTTCTACAAACCTCAAAGAAAAAATGCATTAAGAGAATCTAGTAATTACAATGAGATCAATCCTTATGAAGGAGATCATGAAACCCTAAAGAAAACCTAAAAGTAAAACCCTAGTGTGCACACTTAATATTTAATTTAAATAAATAATTAATTATTAATGTTCCTAAGTTTAGCTTAAGAAAACCTAAAGTAATAAGTGACTTATTTAATTAACCAATATGATTAAATTAATTAAGTTAGATGACTTATTACTCTAACACCCCCTTTAAGATGAACTTAGGGAGTAGATAAAACACTAGGAAAAGATGCATAAAAGAAAAGATGGGTCCTAGCAACAAGGGCTCATCAGGTACCCATGTACAAATGCAATGCAAACTAAATCAAATAGGGTAAAGGAGAAAACCACAGGGGAACAAAAATCCTCCCCAAAATAGAATGCAAAAAAACACTAAGTGATGAAAGATGGAGGACTCCATAAGACCCCCCAAAGACACCATCCATCACAAAGATACATGAATGAACCCCCCTAGAAGAGAGGAATGAAGAGACCACATAGCCCCCCCAGAATGAAGTAGCTCCAAAAAAATTGAAGAAATCGCATCTCCTGAAAGAGGTGAGAGGGAAGAGGCCTCATGAATGTAATCTATGAAGGTGAAGCAGGTGTAGCACAAGATGTCTCCATAGAAATAGGTGTGACCTCAACCAATGAAGAAGTCAAAGTAGGTGAAGAATGAAGAGAAACCTCCAAAGATGAATGATCAACTATGTCCTGCTACACTGAAACAAAAGAAACCACATCTATAGCCATAGAAGTATCAACAACTACAACAATAGATGGAGGAGGTGGAATGGATGGCTCAACAACTGGATTCAAAGTTAGAGCACCAATGTTCAAGAGGCCAAATGTCTCCTCTGAATGATGATTCACAGTAGAAGTGTGATGAACAGTTGTAGGAAGAAAAGCACCATTAGTAGCAAAATATGCAAAGGAATACAACCGAGATGAGTGATCCACTACCCCAGTAGCAATAACTTCTCTACTCTCCAAGTCTCTGATGATAACTAAATCAGGTGAGAACTCCACAGATCTCCCATTTCCTCCATGTGTGATCTGATATATGGAAAGAAGGTTGTTCGTCAAATGAGGAAAACACAAGACATCCTGAAAGGTGTTGTTCCCGAAACTAATAGACCCCTTCCCTTTAACACTCATGTATGTATTGTTTCCCATAAAAATAGGAGACATAGTGCAAGGCTCAAAGGAAGTGAACATAGACTATGAATATTCCATATGATGAGATGCTCCTGAATCTAGAAGCCATCTCCCTGATCCATGACATGAAGAAGCACATAGAGAATGTCCCTTCATATCTGATGAAGTATGTAAACCAGTTGTGCCAATGTCATGTTGTTCTGAAGAAGAAGAATGAGAGGAAGAAGATGATGTAGAAATCTTAGAAGGAAAATCAATCTGATGTTTTTGATGAAGATTCTTTAGCTCATCAATGTCCTTCTTGTAGCAACTATGTTCTGCATGTCCTTCTCTCTTACAATATGCACATGGAACCTTATCCTTCCTAGATGATTTCCCCTTGGAAGAGGAGGATGAATTTGAGGACTCATTTTTCTGCTCATGAGATTTGGAATCCTTTTGTTACTATTTCTTTCCTTTTCTTGTATAAGCCTTCTGATCTTTGGGCTCCTGAGGTGCAATAAGTTCCTGTGATGAAGAGGGCTTCAACTTTCCCATGCTAGCTAACTTGGCCTGCCCTTGAGTGAGAGAAGATGAAAACTCATCAAAAGAAGATGCAAAGCCTAAGTGGATAATAACTCTCAACAAACTAATGCCAATCTCAGAAACAATGAACTCTTCTTGAAAACACCTTCAATCTGCCAAGCATCAACTCACCCTCAAGGGTCTCAACCCTTCAAATTTGCAAAACAACAACCCTCCACCAAGGCCCTGGAAAAGTTTCTCAACATTGCAATGATGGAAATTTAGCCATTTAAATGCAATCTCAAAGTTAGATTCTTCATAACCTTCAAAAACTCACCTTCTACCACTAGCATACCTTGTAGTACAGGGAAACTGATTTTTTTAGTCTTTAGACCAATTCCTTTCAAAACACCAAAGAAATAAAACATATAATCAAGCACCCATTTCAGATTCATATAGCATATCAAATACTTAGATATCACTCTTTTGGATCAAAGGTTTCAAAATCAAGAATTTCATAGTTTTAGGTCTCCAATTAGGCCATTTTTACAAAGAGACCCCCTTTTAATTTCCTCACCAGACCTCCAAACCAAAAAATAGTCTTGATTCATGTTCCAAAACCATGGATTTTCCAGGTTTCAAGACCCCAAATACGCAATTAAGCTCCAATCCAAAAATCCCTCCTTGTAGCCTAAATAACTAGGGTTTTAAGACACCCCTATTGAAACTTCACCTTCCCAACCACTCCTAGAAAAAATAACTTCTCAAACACCTTGAAATAGTTCCACCCATTCTCAATAAACACTCACTTGTCCTTTGACATCGTTTCTTTATCATTTCATAGGTTTGAAACACCATTTTCCAAGAGGAAACACACATTTTCCAGCCCTAGGGCTCCACCCATTCACTAGCAATTCAATCCCACAACATCTTGAAAATGTTAAACATATAATTTAAATGTTATAGGACCCATTCCACAAGGTATAGTAAACACAAAAAGTGGAATGGGTCATTTTATCATTTTTTGAAGACCCTCAACCCACAAATCTGGAAAAAATAGGTAGCAGCAATAAAAATTGAATAACTTTCACAAAACAAGGAGTTAGACCCTCATATTTGAAGAAAATTAAAGATAATTCATAGGCATACAACTTACAAAAAAATTTCAGAGAATTTGGAGTCCGTACATATCCGTACAACGACAAAAGTAGAGAAAAATCAGTAATTTTTTCAAAAATAGTGTTTTTATTAATCACGAAAGGCCCACAAATCTCCAACCAACCCCTCCTCTGAGCCATTGAAGGTTCTTATACATTTTTTGGTTTCATTCCAACTTCTTCCAACACCTATAACTGATTTTTAATCATTAAGACCTTCTAATCTTCATTAAGTTGCATTTTAAGACAAATTGCATATGACAATATTACATAAACTTTGCAACTTTTTAATTTTGACTCCCAAAAACTCCTAAATCACTCTAACACCTCTAATTCACCCTATTACAACATATTAGACCTCATTCTTGCACATTTACACCCAAATTCAAGGATTTTCCTTCAAAAGGCTACAAATTCAAACATTAACAATTTTGTAGCAAGAATGCATTGTTTACACATTTGACCACCAAGACTCAAAAAATCAACCTAATACACCTTAAATGGTCTTGATTGACCTTATTTAGCATAAATAAACCTAAAACATCTTGATCTTACCCATTGACCACCTATCAACCTTCAAAAAGTGAAATTTTGCAACTAGGAGACTAGGTGATCTTGCACCATAAATCTAGTACGAAGTGCATCCCTAGTGGCATTAAAGGTAGATACAAAAATTGAATAATCTGGTCCAAGCTTAGAAAGAATAGACAATATCAACTGAGATTCTTCCTTCTAAACACCACACTGTGACAACCACAATCTAAGAGACTTGATTTTGGTGAAAAACTCCTGGATGCTATCAAAATCCCTAGGATATAAGCCAATAAGCTCATTCTCCAACTGAAACTCTCTTATAGTATCCTGCTTCCCAAACAAAGACTCTAAAGTAGTCCAGATCTCATGGGGTATAGTGCAAGACTCAACATGAAAAAGAAGATCAGAAGAAAGAGACAAACATAAAGTACCAAAAGCTTCATCGCACCTATTAAACCATTTTCTCTTTTTAGTAGCACTTGTGCATTCAATTTTTGTACCCATGGCTACCCTATACAACCCTTGATGCTTAAAATGAATCTCTATTTGTTTTTTTCCAACGAAAATAGTTGAATGGAGTAAAGGGGGAAATTTTAAGTGTATCCATGACAAAACATAGCAGAATATACTCTCAAAGAAAAAAACAATGCTCGTTGATCTCAAAAAATAGTCTGATTGCATGCTTCCCAACAAAATAACTCAAAAGGTAAAGGCTGAGATCAAATATTAATATCAGATACCTAGTAAATATTCTAGAAAAATAGGTCTGATATATGTGTAGAGTACTAAACTAGCTTTTTGATGCCTATTTGCTTTCACAAAATGGAGTTCAGATGCAAAAGTTATGCCTCCCGGAGTGAAAACAACAACTTCAGACTTCAGAGGAAAAAAAAGGAATTAAATAATCAAAACCATAAAATAAATCCTACACCACTAGATAGAGCACCAAGTAGCTTTCTGATGATATCTCTTTTTTCAAAAAATGGACTTCGTATGAAAAAGTTATAGCCGATTTCGTAAGACTGCTCCAAATCTACCCAATAAGGCCTCCAGAGCCCTCAGGGGCTAAAAAAATTGAGCCCTTGGTCGCATGCAGGACCAAGGGGCTAGATCCAAAGCTCTTGGTCATCCACATGACCACCGTAGGAGCTAGACCGGCTGGTGGGGCTAAGCGCTAGGCTCGTGGGTGCCGATATGACCGACGACTAGTAGATATAAGCTTGCGGGGGTTGGTGGAGAGCCGGCGACAGATGAGCGGCTGGGTCACTGCTTGGTGGCCGTCGGGTGGCTGCTAGGTGGTGAGATTCTTTACAACTAAGAGCACTTTTTTTAATGCATTTTTTTTTAAATTAGCCTCAAACTGCATGTCGTGGGGCCGTACGGCCTTCGGGCAAACAAATTTTGCCTCTCCAGTGATTGTGTCCAAAATGGACAAATTTTATATGAAAATAGGGGTTTTTGGGCACTACAGACTCAATGGTGAGGTCCATTTTGTCCAAAAATGCCCAAAAAATAGGGTACCCCCAGATCCACAAAAAAATAGCTTGGCTTGAAACCCTTGCATAGAAAAAAGCACTGTGAGGAAATATCTTCAAAAGACGAACAAGAAACTATAGGTCTAGAGCTCTAATAGCATGAAGAAGTTCATGAGGAGCCCAACTGCACAAACCCCAAGAATCACCTGCATGCAATTACCTATCACATACAAAAGATATTCAGAACCAAAGAAGATGTTCTAAAAACCTCAAGCTAAAAAATGCATTAAGAGAATTTGATAATACAATGAGATCAATCCTTATGAAGGAGATCAAGAAACCATAAAGAAAAACCTATAAAGAAAACCCTAGTGTGCACACTTAATAATTAATAAATAATAATTAATTATTAATGTGCCTAAGTTTAGCTTAAGCAAACGTAGAGTAATAAGTGACTTAATTAATTAACCAATATGATTAAATTAATTAAGTTAGATGGCTTATTACTCTAACACCTCCCCTTAAGATGAACTTAGGGAGTAGCTAAAACACTAGGAAAAGGTGCATGAAAGAAAATATGGGTCCCAACAACAAGGCCCAATCAAGTACTAATGTACAAATGTAATGCAAACTAAATCAAACAGGGCAAAGGAGAAAACCACGTGGGAACAAAACTCCTCCCCAAAATAGAATGCAAAAAACAACTAAGTGATGAAAGATGGAGGATTCCATAAGACCCCCCAAGGAAACCATCCATCACAAAGATACATAAATGAACCCCCAGAAGAGAGGAATGAAGAGACCACAGATCCCCCCTAGAATGAAGGGGCTCCAAAAAGACTAAAGAAACTGCATCTCCTAAAAGAAGTGAGAGGGAAGAGGCCTCATGAATGCAATCTCTGAAGGTGAATCAAGTGTAGCCCAAGATGTCTCCACAGAAATAGGTGTGACCTCAACCAATGAAGAAGTAAAAGTAGGTGAAGTCTAAAGAGAAACCTCCAAAGATGAATGATCAATGAGGTCTTGCTGCACTGAAATAGAAGAAACCACATATGTAGTCATAGAAGTATCAACAAATGCAATAGTAGGTGTTGGAGATGGAATGGATGGCTCAAGAACTGGATCTAAAGTGAGAACACCAATGTTCAAGAAGCCAAATGTCTCCTCTGAATGATGATTCATACTAGAAGTGTGATGAATATATGTAGGAATAGAAGCACCATTAGTAGCAAAATATGCAAAGGAATACAACTGAGATGAGTGATCCACCACCCCAATAGAAATAACTGCTCTACTCTCCAAGTCTCTGATGATAACAAAATCAGGTGTGAACTCCACAGATCTTCCATTGCCTCCATGTGTGATGTGATATATGGAAAGAAGGTTGTTCATCAAATGAGTAACACACAAGACATCCTGAAAAGTGTTGTTCCCAAAACTAATAGACCCTTTCCCTGTAACACTCATGTGTGTATTGTTTCCCATCAAAATAGGAGACATAGTGAAAGGCTCAAAAGAAGTGAACATGGACTATGAAGATGCCATATGATGAGATGCTCCTGAATCTAGAAGCCTCAAAGAAAAAATGCATTAAGAGAATCTAATAATTACAATGAGATCAATCCTTATGAAGGAGATCATGAAACCCTAAAGAAAACCTAAAAGGAAAACCGTAGTGTGCACACTTAATAATTAATTAATTATTAATGTGCCTAAGTTTAGCTTAAGCAAACCTAAAGTAATAAGTGACTTAATTAATTAACCATTATGATTAAATTAATTAAGTGAGATGACTTATTACTCTAACAGATATGTGGTTGTCATTGATGTCAACACTATTAACATTGTTGTATTGAAGGTTGTATATATGTTGAGGATACTAAGAAAATTGTTAAGGAAAGAGTTGAAGAGTTCTAGGTTGCCAATGTAGCAGTGAATTTCATGAAGGAGCTTTGTTTTGTACGTTTAAGATCAATTTTTTTCGATTAAAGGGTTTATTGTTGAGAGTATCTAGTTCATATACTAGAAGTTCCAAAGGTCCGCATGAATTTTTGATCATGTTATGGACAATTATGTTCTAATAGTGTTTTTGTGGGTTCTGTCAATGTTCCTAATTCAAGTATATGTAATTCCTATTGTTGCAAATGATTCTCTATTAGTTCTTATTTTTTGTGGATGCTTCTAGATCATTCTGTATCTTTTTTGTACATCCACGTTGATTAGAGTGCTCGTAGTCAAATATTTTTCTCATGTGTGTTCGGGTTTTCATGTTCTTGGTCGACATAGTAGTTGTCACATGTTGCAGATCCTTGGAGATTTAAATTTGAATGTTTGGCGCACTTGAGGATATTATTTTGGGTCATGTCATTATATTAGCTGATTGTGTTTGATCCACATTGAAAATTTATTTGTAAATTTGGGCCGACATTGTAAACCTATTTTATATTTTTGGCCGACAAGGTTGTTGATGTAATTTCATGTTGCTGATATATAAGATTGTTATTCTGAGTGAAGTGAAGTGTGCATAAGAGTGAATAAATGCCAGAGAAGAGGAAGGCGTGAATATTGATCTATTCATTCGATTGAAGAGTAGAGTGTGAAGAAGTTTGAGTGAAGTGTGAAGAAGGTGTCCTATGCTTAATTGGAATTGTAATTAGGCTTGTGTAGAAGCTATTTTCTTAGTTCATACCTTGTGGATCTAATATGTATTGGTTTGTATCTATTGGGTAGTGATCCCTTTTGTATTCGAGTAGTGAGCTCTAGGGAGTGTGCCTGAAGACATGTGCATTCCCATTATTATTCTCATTATAATTTTAACATGGTATAGTACTATGGACTAACATCCACCATGATTTTTTTCCTAATAGGGTTTCCACGTAAAAAATCTTGGTGTTATTTGTGCTTCTAATGTGTTGATTGTTGATTGTTTATTGTTCATTCATCAGATCTGAGATTAAGTTATGTAAAGTTGATTAAGTTTGAATATTTCATGACAACTGATTCACCCCCCTCTCATTTGTCTGTCCTTGTTTCACCAATACAGGTCAGTATTCCTTTTCCACAATGTTATTAGAGAGCTCAGAACTGTCATTGTTCCCTAAATACTCATGGAAAAGAAAGAATGACACAAAGAGAAAAAGAAGGAAAATAATTTAGGTCAACCTAGAAGATACCTAAATGTCTCAACACCTTGCATCATCTCCAAAAGGAAAACACAAGACAAATGAAAAAGATAAAGGAAAAGATTTTGGGTCAACATGGAAGAGACCTAAATGTCGCAATGCCTTGCGTCATCCCAAAAAGGAAAACACAATACAAGGAAAATATAAAGGATAGAATGTTTACAATATAGAAGAGAAAGTAGATACAAATAGAGGAGTATCACAAAGAGAGAGAGATACATCAAATAGAATGGTATAGGGGATCACATTACACACATGTAATCACACACATAACATGAAAAAGAAAACAATACAAAAGACTAGTAACAAACATGCCAGTCAACCTATAGCAGGTCGTTGGCATCCCAATAATATATGGAAGGCATACAACTAGCCAAAGGGACAATATCAAGTGCAGTACTAGGACAAGGGTAGCTAATTGTTTCCCCCACTATGTGCAAGATAAGAATGAGTTGAGGTAGGTGGTGAGAAAATGATTTGTAATGAATATAAAGCATTTAATAGTGAGCATGTTATGATCCTAAAACTATTACATGGCAAGGAGAAAAAGGACATGATTTAAGGGATTATTTCTATGATATAAAACTTTTTAAATATTTTTTTTAAACCACAAAACTCATCAATACTATGTCCAATAACTCTATGATATCCACAATGTGATGTGTTTGTATTCTTAGGATTTGGTTTTTGATTTTATCTCATCGGTGGTAATGTAAGCAGTTCTTGGTTTAGAAGTATCTGTAAGGTTCTTTCAATGGTAGATGGTGGACAAGGGAATTTCAGCTTCTTTAATTTGTATGGTCTTTGTTGATTACTAGATTCACCAATTTCTAGAGGGGGACCTAAAATGATCCTATCATCCTTATAATTATTACAAGTAATTGGTTGTTCTTTAGGAAAGGATGACACTTATATTGGGAGGAGGATCTTGATATCCTATCCCTTTGTTGTCTTCAATGGGTATTTGTTCTAACAGTTGATGAATTTCATGTTTGCTTGTTGTATAACATTATTTTTTGCTTAAGATCATGAATCATTTTCCATATTTCTCTCCTAATTGATAGGAGTGTTGGTCACTTTGTTAACATAAGATTGATGCACTTGATTGGAGGAACTAGGATCACTGATTGTAGGGATCTTAGGCTCCTCTTGTGTCTCATTTTTAGGATGTAAAATACCAAACATCTCAAGTGGTGGGATGTGATGAGCTCAAAATATGCTCATAATTTGAGTATTATGATGTATTTTTAATATCCCTACTTTTGTTGCTAATGGATGTTTTAACTCTTTAATTAAAGACTTCTTATCTGAAATTGGGTAGTATCCTATATCAATACATTCCTATATTCCTACAGCTTAACAACTCTATGTGTCTTATTAATTACCTTGTTTGACCTCCTGAATGACTGATATAATGCATGTGGTTTTTGAATGATGAAATAGATTTAATATGTGATTAATGATTGTATCGTGTTGTTTTCCATGCATGCTTTCTTTCACCTTTGTTGCCTTGTGCATCATAGGTTGTTGAAGGGAGCATGAACGAGTCAGGCATAGCAGATCTCGGTCTTGCAGCAAAGTCCATTTGCAACACGGTGTCAAGAAAGTTGTTCCAATGAAGACTCTTTGACTGGGTCATTGGGAAGAAATCTAAATGATCATTAAATCTGGAAGAGTGGAATGCTAAATTCTCTTTGGATCATGTTGAATGGATATGCTTTCATTTTTGAGAAGTTTGTTCCTCAGTTTCAGGATACATTTTATGTCCACATCTTTCTCTGTTAGAGTTAGTTAGTTAGTTGCTTTTCTAGTTTAAATAATTGTTCCTCCTACACGAGTGACTAGCCAGAGTATGTAAAAGTTAGTATTATAATGAGAGATAGTGTTTTGTGTTAGTTTTCATATGAGAAAAACAATGTATATCATTCTGAGTTTATGAATAAAAGCTGATGAAGTTCTGAGTTCAATTCTTGCATAACTAGTTGATGCTTGCTAAGGGGGCCCACTTAGTAAGTATCCGTAGTTAGTTAGTTAGTTGTTTACTTCCTGTTGATCATAAGTTAGATTTTATTTCTTGAAAGTTTCAGTGCAAAATCAGTCTTATATTGTTCCTGCAACATCGTGAATCCATCCCTGTGTTTGTTCCTACAACATAAGGCCAGTTTATAGTTTGTTCCTTAGTCATAGTTGTTATGATTTATGCTTTGATTAAGTTATGCTTAAGTTTAGAAGGCTTCACATTACATTCTTGTAGCATAAGTAGAATTCCTTTCACACATTTATTTCTAGTAAATTGTGATTGAAACTGGTTCTTAGTGCACATACAGTGCCGCTCCATTTCAAGTATACATTCCCTGGTTTGACAATGTAAATGAACAACCATAAGAAGATGTTAGTCACTTGTTGGAATGTCCAATTCCCAGGTTAGGATTTTTTCGTGACTTTTATATCCTTTTATGGGCGCTACCAGGATGATGGGAGGTGTTGTTTGTTTTAGTGAAGGATAAAAGGATGTATTAGTATTGAGGTTGTTAAGTAAATAATTTATGAAGTTGTTCATGTTGTCATCATCCTTCTCCAATGATGTCAACATCATGAGGAGGACATGAAATAGGAGTTGATTGAGCATGAGTTATTTTAATTTCATTATGATCATGTCCAAAAGCACAGCTTGACACATCCACTAAGGACTTTAAGGACATCCAAAGCTTACCAAAGCACATATCCATGATGAAATGCAATGTAATAACCTAAAATGAAAGGTGTAAATGCAATCTTGAAATTATGCAATATACGAAGTGAATCGAATGAAGCTAGGTCTAATGAAATGTATGAAACAAAAACTCAATAAATTGAAATATAAATCTAACAATATCAAACTAAACCATAGAAAATGGGTTTGGAATATTGGAAAATGTAGTTTTAGGCTTGACATGAGACTAAATCATCCAGAGGAGCATATGAGTCCCAATTAGGATTTTTAGGGATTTAAATGTTGCAAAATAGTCCACATAGAATACCCAGAAATTAGGTACAACCTGTACTCGGACTAAATCACCCAGAGGGGTGTATGAGTCCCAAATTAGGGTTTTTTCACTATGTTCAACAAATTTTGAGTGAATGTTAGGGTTTTTGGTTTTGAATATTGTCTAAACCAAGTGCAATTATAGATTTAAAGTGAAATTCAATAATGCAAGAGGAAAAAATGCAATCTATATGCACTTTCACTAATGCAAGGTTTAGAAAACCTAGATGCAAATTAACTAAATGCAAGATCTAATGCAAAGTTAATGTGAGCTAAATGTTGGATTATTTTGCACTCCAAATTAGAAAATAAGATGCTCTAAAGGCTAGGTTCACCAAAATCAACACAATGAAATAGCAGGTAGCTCCACCATTTAGGAGATGGAACAACACATAAAGAGGGTATCTTTTTCCCTATTTCACAAATGTTCATTCAAGGAACCTTAGAGATCTCAATCTATGGATGGAATTAGGGAAAGAGATCTATAACAAGGTGTCCTAGGGTTTGATTAAAGACAGTAGGGGGGTTAACCATCAAGCAAAGGATTGGAAATAAAAGTAATGAAAGTAGCATGTAAAACCTAATGATATGACCTAGAAAATGAACTTAAATAAAAATAAAAAATTGGAGATAAAAAAAGGTGCACCTAGAAAGCTCCACCGATTAGGAGATGAAACAACACATAAAGAGGGTATATTTTTTCCTATTTCACAAATGTTCATTCAAGGAACATTAGAGATATCAATCTACGGATGGAATTAGGGAAAGAGATCTACAATAAGGTTTCCTAGGGTGTGATTAAAGACAATAAGGGGTTTCACCACCAAGCAAAACCTTGGAAAGACAAGTAATGAAAGTTGCATGAAAAACCTAATGATATGACCTAGAAAATGAAATTAAATCAAAATAACAAACTAAATATAAGAAAAGGTGCACCTGGAAAGCTGAAGAGGCTCAGAACAAGGTCTAAAATCTTGAAAACGTGAATTTTAAAGAACACTAGGATTCATACACCAGTAGAGGTGATTTAGTCCCATTTTATGGTTTTGGGTCGAAACTAAAATTTGGGGTTGTTAAACCAAGATCTACAAAAAATGCTTGAAATATAGTATATTGGGACTCATACACCACAAGTGGTGATTTAGTCCGAGTATTAGCTTTGATCTAAAACTCTGATATCCTCTAAATATCTATTGTAGCTTCTTTCCTATCAAATCTCTGAGTCTGAGACACTGAATTGCAACTTGTAGGTGACTTTCCATGACCTTGCAATGTAGATGACAACTTTGACAACTTTGCAAATTTGACAACTTTTCTCCAATATTGCTCTTTGATGAATATTCAACCTAAATCAACAAATCACACATCAAAGAGAGGGAAAAAAATTATTTTGTGAGTAGATAGGGGTTTTCCTTGGTCAAACGTTGTTTTGGTAATCAAGCCATGAAATGAAATCAAATAGAATGAAGGAATGATGAATGAGAAAATATGTTATGTCACAACTCACCAAAATTTTGGAACAGAGGATGCAATCGTGTATGTTAGCATGATTGTAGATCTTGACTCTAATGCTTGTTTGAATCATAAGAACCTACATCACAAATGTTAGATAAAAAGAAAACATGATGCATTATGACTTTGACATGATTCTTGATTCTTGAATAATGCTCCAAAATGCTTGATAATCACTCTTGAATGCTCTTGAATTCTCTTGTATTGCTAGAATGCTTGAATTCTTAGATCACATTTTCTAATGAAAATTGCTAGGAGAAAACATGTGAAACAACATTGTATTTATACTTTCTTATGCCAAATTTCTTGAAATTACAACATTACATGTGGATATCAAATATAGGAGAATAAAATTATACCAAGAATTTGAATTTAAAATAGGTTCAAGCTAAGTGGATCTCATATGCCAATTGGGGCATAATTGACGTATGAGTCCTAATAGGCTAGGCTTGGGACAAAAAAAATTAGAAACATTTAATTTAATTCCAAATTCAAGTTTAGGCCCTGAAACTTAGGTGGGACCCATATTCCCAAGGTGGTGTATGAGTCCCAGATAACTAAATTTATGCCATACAAACTAAAATCATTAAATTATGATTGGGTATTTGATATGTGTTAGGATTATCCTTGGAAAGATGCATTAATTAAGGCTTGTGGATGCAAAATAGGACCAAATAAGGCATACAAAATCCCAATTCTAGTAGGGAGGGCCAAAACAAGTGTGATATAATAGGATACTTTTTTCTACACTACACCCTCACCAAAACCCCCCTCAACCAACCCAACATGTTGATACCTAAGTTGTTGCTATAAATAAGACAAATCCTTTTACATCTAGGGATCTAAAAAGAAAATTTACTCCCTTAACCGATACCCTCCATAACATCATGTTACAACTTCTAGAGAAGAACTTGATTTCCTTTCCTCCTATTAAAACTCTTGATCCTAATAAGCCTTTACCTCTGAATTTTAGATCAATTTCTTATTGTCATTTTTCATTGTCAAAATGGACATGATACATAACACTATAAGCATTTTAAACATCTTGTGCAAGACTTCATTGATTCTAATCATATTCAAATTGGATTTGTTAATGATCAAGGTGTGGTAATTGAAAATTTACTCCCTTCTTGGAGATAGTACAATTGGTTGCCTAATTTGGACCTATTTTGGTTACCATTGCATTAATTGAAATTTAAATCACCAATAATAGGCCCCTAAGACCCATTATTTTGGTTCTCAAGGCTTATTCCAACTAAAAACCCAACAAAATCATTTAAAACATCAAAAATCTCAAAAAACCCACCTGAAAAAGCTAGGGTGGGACTCATTCACCACCTTGGGCGAATGAGTCCAATTGATGGGTTCTTTTGCACTTCTCAACATAGAAAAAGTATGAGAGAAATGTCTATCTTGAAAGGTAATTTCTGCAACCATGTTTTAGAAATCACCCCAAGGTCTCTCGGATGTCAGGTCATGAAAATGCTTGGAATAGTTCAATGGTTGATGTGATTTTATGGTAATCATAAGGAGGCCTTTATGGTTCACTAAGATTGAGGAATTGGGTCTACAGATGGAGTTTTATAATGGAGTTGCTACAATTTGAAAGGAACAAGCCAAAAATCCTTCTTGCTCATCAGATTGGGCTTTATAATGATGTTGGAATTTTGTTTTTACATTAGATTTTAGAAAAAAGGGAAAAAGAGTGAAAGGGTTAGAAGTTTCCTAGAACTGCAACTAAAGATGAATGGTAACAATGGAGGATTCTACAATGGAGAGACTTCCTAAAACTGAGTTCCACTTAACAAGGGATAGCCCATAGTTTCATGAAGCTAGTGCAATCTTCAAAGGGTCATTGCAGATTTTCAGATTGTTCATTCACCATTAAAGCATGAATGAAAATTTAACTTAGATGCAACAATATAAATGAGCTTAGACTAAATTTACACAACATTTTATCATCAATAAAGAACAAAAAATATTAGCTAGGAAGAAATGGAACACCATAACATACTTCACCATTAAAGCACAACATGAACTAATAACTAAAAATAACGTAAAACTTGGAACAACAAAACTAAAATCTACTACTTGGAGATAGAACCATTCACACATGGAGAAGAAAACACAAGAAACCATCAAAATAATTATTTTCACATACATTTTCTACAACATGCCTTTACACAACAACTCATCTCTCCTTGAAAATGAGAGGATTCCCCTATTTATAGTTTTTATAAAGTGAAATGAATGGACAAGATTCATTTACAATGAGTGGTCAAGATTCATTTTCACTTAGGGTTTCACCTACCCCCAATATATTACAATATAAAATAGACTTTTTTCTTTTTCCAAATTTTGTCCTCTAGTCTATTTTGTCTTGTAGTTATTTTGTATTTTAGCTACCTTTTCAGCATTTATAACCACTTCAACAAGTATTCATCTTCTATGATAGGATTTCCAACCTCCTACATCGTTGCATACTCTATATATTTACTACTAATGGCTATGATTTTTTTATCTTCGGATAACTCAAATTTGAGGATTTGAAAGGCTATATTCTTGAATCTGTCATTGATTTGGTTTGAGTGTTTAGTGCACTTGGGAGTAGCCTTGATAACATGTTCTGACTAAGTGAAGGCCCTTGTAGCAAAGTCCATGAAATCTGGTTACAGTGTGTCACTGGCTCCCTATTCCATCTTCTTGTGAAATAATGGTCTAATTTTCTCCGTATCTAGCTCTAAAGCGGGCATTTCATAGTCCATCATCATTTTTAGATAATCTCCACTATCTATTTGGTGCTCCATGACCCATTCACGATCAAGCTCCAATTCATGCAAGAACTTATCTAGAATATCTTTCCTATAATCAAGATTCATTTGTTAGATCTCGACTAGCTAATGATCTTCTTTGAGTAGCTCTAGCTCGTTCTCCCATGTTTCCCTAGAGAGTTTAAGGATACTCTTTAGCTTTGGATAAGTGATCCGATACAACTCATGGAACCCTTTGTAGGTATTTATCATGTCCTACACCTACTTTTGTAAACTACAAAATTTATTGAACACCCTGGCAGCATGGTGGATGCCCATTTCACCATTGTATAACACCCTACTAAACTAATCCGTAGTGGACTTGGACTAGTTATTCATTTTTTCCATCTTGTTTATTTCTTCCTTGGAGAGTAGGGTAGGTATTGATGATTCTAAAGGATCCTCTTCTTCTATGGACATCCATTGTTGGATATAAGTAGTGAAATTTTCCTCTTGTGCCTTCAAATCCTCCTTAGTGGACTAGTCCTTATTCATTTGTTGTATGATGGTGGACATCAATCATTAAAGATCATCCATGTTTTGTTAAAAGGTGGTCATGCCTAGGTTGATTGTGGATATCTACTAGTCTTTCCCCTGAATGGTTCTTGCATCTTTATTAGATATTGGGGTGGCAATTTGTGGCATTCGAGACCCAAAAGAATCAACCGTGATATGTGATCTGATTTTAAGCTTCTTCTCCTTTAGGGTCCTCTTATTTTCTCTAGCAATAATTTCTTCTAATCTTGCCTTTGGATTAGTGGCCACTGGAGCCTTCTTCTTTAATTATTGTTCTAGCCATGCAGGAACCTCTATTGGACCCTTTTGTGATTCATGATCACTTTCCTCTTCCCTTTGTTTTGTGGCTAATCTTCTTCATCACTAGGACCCCCTTGGTCATTTTTTTCCTCCTCATCTTCCTCCTTTTTTGGTGTAGTCCTTCCTATATCAGGCTTAGTGGTAGATACATTTTCATCAATGATATTTTCCTCTTGTAGTGCCCTCCCTCTATCTTCTTCATATTCAATTTTAATGTTCCGCTTGGGCTCAACGTTCTTTTCTTTTATCTGCTCTTCTTCTTTATCCTTTTATCCCTCCCTTCCTGGAGGCATCTCTTCTTGCATCAGGCCCTTATCTTGGAAAATTTATGGAGGTTCCTCAATTATCTCTACATTTAGATCCATGTCTATCTTCCATTCCTCAGAGTGGCGCTCCTCTGGGTATGTCTCTTCTTCTTGCTCTTGATTTGATGTCTCTACTACATAGAGCTCATCAAGACCCTCAACATCTTCTTCCTCAGAGGTTTGTGGCCCTTCTTCATCAGAAGCCACCTTTTCCATGTTTATACTGAATCCACCTTTTGGATGTTCAAAATAATAATCTCTATCAGAATCCTCAAGCTCCTCAACTATGTCCCTTGCAACATCTTTGCATTTCTATGCACTTAGTATCTCCATTTTTTCTAAGATCTACATTGTGGCCTTCATTTTTGTTGGCTTGGTAGGTGGCGAGGGAAGGGGCAAGGCAACAAAAAGTTGGGCCATTAGCACTTGGTCCTTGTGGTTAAGGATTAACCTAGAGAGCTCAATGGAAATGTTTTACATATATGTTGTGAAATCTTATGGAAAGATGGGTGGTGCCATAGATTTTGATGGTATGGAAGGTGAAAGATTGGGAAAAGTAGGTAGTGGAGGTGGGAGTGAGGAAGATGACAATGGTGAAGTAGTCGAAGAGGAAGATTCTAATACCATTAATAGAGCAATTAGAGAGGTGGAGTTAGGTGGGATGAGATGTACACGGTAGGAAGAGATGAGATGAGCAAAGATTTACAGGTGGTAGGTGGTGGAGTGGCAATGGTAGCAATGATAGCAGGAGTAGAAGTGGTAGGAAGTGAGCACGGCTACTCAGTTTCTTCTTCATCTTTGTGTTGTGGCTCTTCCTCTTGAATGGTTGGCATTTCAAGTATAAATATCCTCATTCTTTTCACCCTTTTGGATGTCTAGCTTTCTGTAGCCTTCTTGGAATACACCTTTTGTTTGGGTTGGTGCTCAGTGCATCCTTCCTCTTCTTAGATCTAGTAATTGGTGGGGACTTGGGAGCTTCACTTGATGAACTAGCAAATGCACTATTGTCTATTTCACTTTCTATTTTTTCCTCAAGCTCCCCATATGTAAGCTCCACACCCTGATCCTTTAACTGGGTGATTTGTGCATCCACCCATTGCCTAGTTATGTGTTCAATGGGTTAGGTGAGAATGTCAAGGTCGGTGACCTCTTCCTCGGCCCAATCAATGACTGGCAAGGGCTTATCAACCAAGGAAATATATCTTTCACATAAAACATTTTAATCTTCAATGATTTGATCAAGCACTAGAAATAGATTGACAAACTTCACAAATTGAGTGGTCATCATCATGTAGTGCTGCATCTTGACCTATTTTTCATCTCCAAAATTTTCCTAGA
Source organism: Sequoia sempervirens (assembly GCA_007258455.2). Lineage (NCBI taxonomy): Eukaryota > Viridiplantae > Streptophyta > Pinopsida > Cupressales > Cupressaceae > Sequoia > Sequoia sempervirens. The sequence continues at coordinate 98,617 of VDFB02286489.1, forward strand.
AGTCTTTGATGTGAGGTCGGTGGGAATACTGTCTCCCAACTTATTTCCTCATCTCTCCATTAGTATCTACTCTTCCCCTATCAATATGTTGGTTTAAGTGGTACTCCTCCAATTCCTTTTCTAAGTATACAACACACTGGACAGTTGGGTAAGAGTACATTCATTGCCCGAATGTAAGGGGATAGGGAGCCCCATCTTATTTTTTGTCACTTAGCAGTGTATGGGCAGTTTGTAGCTACCAAGTAGCCTCCAACAAGATGATCCAGTCATTTGGGTAGCGTGGTAACTGATAGGGATTTCCTAAGAACCCCTGTGCCTTGATGTAGGTGAACTTTGGGAATTTAATGAATAAATATCCAAAACTTTTTATAAAGGCCTTGAAACTATGTGTCACTCTTCTTTCAAGGTCCCCTCCCAAGAGTTTGGCACTATGTGTCACTATGAATTTTTTGGGAGATTCTAACTTTTGCTAAAATCACATATTCTTAGAAAATATAATTATTTAAGCCTTAAAAATTTCCATTTAAAGCATTCCAACTGAAGAGGGTTTGATCAAACCCCCTTTAATAGAGCCTTGCTAGTTTTAAACCATACCTACAATAGAGTCTCCTTTACACCTATCAAAATGCTGATAAAAACCCACTTTTGATTTACCCTTTGGTGGATCAAATGAATTCATTTTAAATTTATTTTTTGTAAGTATGTAGTACTTATTATAAGCTTCCCAAAAATTATAATTTCAAATAAATTTAATTTTATTATTATATTTATTTTTTATTTCTTGTGAATGTAGGTTTTTCACCAAAAATCAAGCACTCTATTCTGCACGTGGAAAAATAAAAGATAATCATTTTTTTTTGAAAAATATGAGTGCACCAAATATTGAAGTCCTTGATCCAACAAAAAAAGAATTGAATTTGGATACATACAAAAAAAGGTTGTGTTATATAGTCCACCTATGTTTGAATTGTAATTGGTTTGACTTTGAAACTTGATTAAGGAAAAAATATTCAGTAAAACACTATGAAACCAATTGGAAGAACTAGATATTGTAGTTACAAATCTAAATTTGAAAAAATTAGAATTTTATCCTTCATTGAAAAAAAGTTATGTATTACATAGTGAGCGTCACTCCTTAAAAATGGTGTTTACTAAAAAAAACTAGTTTTCAAAGGAGATGGAAAAAGAATTGCAATTTGATTCCAATTTATTTTTTTAAAATATATTTAGAATCTAGAGACAAAATGTCACAAATCACTTTTTTTCATCATCTTCAAATTCCTCACAGTTTAGCCACTATAGGTTCCCAAAAGTGAAGATTTAGTTAGAAAAAATTAGTTCAATTTCCAGTTTGGCCAAAAATTGTAAACTAGTATTGTGGGATCACCCATCATTTACTCTTCTATATTACCTTTTGAAATTTATGTACTACAATTGAGGATAATAGTCATATACTTTTATTTTTGCTTTCTTGCTTCAAAATTTCCTTATATAGAATAGTCCCTTGTATGGGAATTTGATTGCTAGGAGACAGACTAAATATAAGGTCATGTAGAATTAGGAGGTTTTCTTTATGGCCATAAGTTGATTATGCAAATTGTCACTTATCATTTTAGCCTAGTGGAAGATAGTTGTACCATGGAGGATCTCCTCCACAAAGTAGAACATCCATTCTTCAAAGAATATTGCAGTAGAAAGGCCCATTAGTCTACTCAAAAGAGTGACTAGATCATGATATTCTTCGAAAAAATCACTCTTGTATAACTTTTGGGGCATTACCCTTCTTCTCCTTTAACCAATGTTTATTGATCATTCTTTTGCATCCCAAGGGATCTTGTTGCCAAACCTTCTAAGTGAACTCCTTTTCTACCTCTCCATCTTTTCGAAGGTCAGAATGCCAAATGTCTTGCTAATAGATTTAATAGATAAATCCATCAATACCCTCCAACCTTTGGAAATTATCTTCCTATTATTAGAGTGGTAGCACTCTCGTTAGGCCATGACCAATTCTGGAGCAATCAGTGGAGGAGGGAAGCCAACTTCCTTTGCAAGGCCATTTCCCTTTATCTTTTTTGCATCCTCTGTGGTGGAGATGACCATGACCCTTTTCTTGAATTCATCTATATTTACATCCCCAAGGTCAATTTCAGAGACAGTGTCCCAGTTGGAAGAAAGCTTGGAGATACACTCCACCCCATGAAACTGGTACTTCATTTGCTCATTTTCTTCTTTCCCCCTTGGGGTTCTTGTGGGATTCTTTCCTTTATCATCTTCCTATAGGCTTCCTTGATGATCCCTCAACTTGTTCTATAAATCCTGCATGCAAAAAGTGTAGTAAGTGCTTTGACTACTTAATAGAGAAAATTTTAGTTAAATCCTTCAAATTCTCAGCTAGATCCATTTGTGTACCCTTAGAAGATCATGACATTGATCACCATTATACATTTGGAGCTCATTTGGGTTGTTTGTGCAAATGTAGGTCTAGGGTTGTGGGTTTCCCCTATGCAAAAGCCATTATAATGAAAGTTGTTAAAGAATGGTGTAGGGATAGAGGAAATCTGTAGATGACCACCCACATTGAATTTTCCCCATAACATTGTTTGATGAGTAAATTTAGGGTAAGGTGCTTCACCACATGTCAAAATATGTGATGGGGTACTTCAGTTATCTTTCTTTTACAAAATGACCACCTTTTGTTCATGCGGGTGTAGAGGGTATGAGCATCGTGGGGTGGAAAGCCCCCAAAGTTTAGTCATTAAATAGTGGTGTTCAATAGACAACGTCCTACAAGAGGAGTTTCACATTGTAGAACTCCCAGATATTTTTTACGTTATCAATCATGCCTTGAAGTTAATATTTGAAGTCAGTCTTGGAAGTGTGAAAGTTGGATGGAGGGACATTGTTAGATTCTCATCATTAAGGAATGACCATAAGATGAAGATAGGCCACAAACAACTGTCTGCATAGGATGGCTCATAGAGACTACTCAGACTAAGGTTTTGTGTTTGAAAATTTTGGATTTTAGGAGAGAGGAAATACTTCCCATGGAGCCCACAAGGAAAAATGATGCGGGCACTCAACCATTAGATAGTGGTATTGGAAAACATGCTCTAAACCATAAATGAGGTAGAACGAGGAGTTTCCTAAAGTGGCTTTATAAAGCATGCTATCTTCCCATAGAGAAAAACATAGCTAGGTATGCCAGTCTTTTGGGTTCTTGTCAAGTAGTTTTCATATGATAATCAACAAGTTTTTTTTGTGGACTCAGGCTAACCCATTCCCTTGGGGATAATAATTAGAAGAAAATTGAAGGGAAATCCCATAATCAAATGCCCAACCAAAAAACTTAAGGGAAGCAAATGCAGGACCATTATCACAAACCAAGGAAAACATGAAACCAAAATGATTTATAATAAAATCTCCAGAAAATTAGTAACTAATTCGATTGTGCATTGCCTACAAGCAATTGCTTTAGTCTATCTAGTGAAATAATCAGAAGCAGTTATAATATACCTATTGCCTGTAGAGGATGGTGGTTTTATTGGACCAATAAAATTGAGGCCCCATTGAGCCGAGGGCCTTATCTTAACAACTGGTTGTAGCAAGACAACAACATACCTTTCCTTGGTGGCAATAGTCTGACAGATGTGATAGGATCTGATGTGGTTATGAGCATCCTTGAATAGGGTCGACTAGTAATACCCGACCCGTAGGATCTGATGAGTTGTTGAGGGGCTAAACCCATGTCCCATTTTGAACTTATCATGAAACTCTTTCAACACTTGGGCTGCCTCTACCTTTCCCAGACATATGAGATAGACTCCCTCATGATTCCTTCTATATAAAATAGCTCGTTGTAGCATGTAGCTATTTCTTTTCAATCTTAAAGAAAAATTTTATACTCCTTGTAGTCATGAAGGACACTTGTTATTTAGTGGATAGTAGATGATGTCATCATACCATTCATCTGGGGAAATGTCCTCCAAGTGATATTGTTGCACCATGAGCTTAGGTTTAGTTTCCACCATTGTGTAGGTGAGGGCCTACCCTTGGACTAGCTTCATAGGCTAAATTTCCATGTCATACTCCTATAGTAGTGTGACCCATTTTGTTGTCCTTTGTCTTAGTTCATTTTGCATCAGTAAGGTCTTAACAACTGGGTCTAGAACAATGGCAAAAACTTTGTTCCATAGAATGTAACGTCTAAATTTCTTGACTCCTCGTACCAAAACATATGCTTGCTTCTCAACATTGTGGTATCGTAACTCAACATGTTTAATGGAGCACTCATAAGGGCAATAGGTTGCTCATTCCCTTTATCATCTTTTTGCATTAACATGTTGGGGCATGAGTGATCTGAAGCAAAGAAATAGATGTAGAAAGGTTTCAAGTAGTTTGGGCTAATCAGCACTAGAGCATTTGCAATAACCCTCTAAATTTCTTCAAAAGATAGTTTGGATCTCGGTATACATTCTACTTTAGTATCTTGTTTGAGCATGGCATTCAATAGTTTTACTATCTCTATAAATCTTGTGATGAACTTCCTGATGAAATTGATCTTTCCAAAAAGGGACTTCATTTCCTTTTTGCTACCTAGAGGTTGAATTTTTAAAATGGCCTATATGTGCTATAGGTCTATAGAAATTCCCTTTTTTGAGATCACATGTCCTTGTAGCTTTTCCTCGGTCACCCCAAAGATGCACTTCTTTAGGTTTAGTGAGATGTCGAACTCTCTGCATTTCTAGAAAACTTTACACAAGTTAGAGACATGGTCTCCTCTTTTCTTTCAGAACAGAGTAATGTTTTCCATATATATGATGATGCACTTGCCAATGAGATCTTTGAAGGATATTTCCATGGCACACTGAAATTTCATGCCTACATTAATCAATCTGAATGACATCCTTCTATATGCGAGCATTCGCCACTTCATCGTAAACATTGTTTTGTGTCTATCGTCATACTACACCATCACTTGATTATTTACGAGCCGTTTACAATTTGGAGTACCTCATCCAATTAGGCTACTAGATAGTTTTCCTTTTCAGAAGTGTAGAGCAAAAAATGTATCCTTAGACATTTTTATGCTCATTTGGGTCTTTCTTATGGATGTTGGACTAGTTTTGCCTAGATTTAACATTGTAATGTGGTCAACACATTTACATTAGGTCTTGGACCCTTGTGAATTAATAAGAATTCTATGATGTATTGTAAAAGTGTTGTGAGGTGTTGTAACCCACTTTCACACTTTTCTAGAACCTTTTTATTATAATTCCCTCAACTAACCTCTTTTTATTACTTACCAAGCCTTATTTCAAAGTGTTGTAACAAAATTTCACACTTTTCTAGGCTTGGCATCAATAATTTGACCCTTTCTTATGTTCAAATGGCCCCTTAATACACTTACAGGTCCTACTTAAGTGTGTTTCAGAGAACAATCCTATTCAACATCATTTAATATACTTTAATTCCCAACACCCATTGAATTTCCCTCATGGGATCAAGTCGCTACTAGGGGAGACTTAGTCCCACTTGGGACAAAAATCAAAATTATGTCAAAATTTTGGCAGGATATTATTTTCTAAACCTTGAGGTCAGTCTGTGATGTGGTATTTTTGGGAATTTTTGTATAATCATGTATAAGTATAGGATTTTCCTCTTTTTTTCACCCCCCATTCATTCACTCATTAGTTCATTCACTTAATCATTCAAGCAATCATCAAGCATTCACTTTTGCATGCATCCATTGGAGCATCTACTTACATATCTTCAAATTTCTACTTTAAGGGTTTGGTGAGTTGTAGCATTGCTTGTTCATTCATCATTCTCTTTTCATTTCATTTCATTTTCAAGGGTTTAATTACCAAACTAGGGTTTGACCAATGCAAACCCCTATTCACTAACCCTTAACACTTTATCCCCTCTTTGTATGTGTGTTTTGTAGGTCTTGTATGCAGATTTGTCAAAGAGAAAGGTGTTAAGAAGTGTCAAAAATTCATCAAGGTTGTTAAAAGTCAACAAAACACTAAAAGAAGCTTGGAGATCACTTACAGAATATATTCTATGGATTCAAATTTGAAAACCTATCAGGAGTAGAAGTGAAGACCGAGAGCTACAGATTGCATCCTCAAATTTCTCAAAAGTTGAAGGTGGACTAAGTCACCATCAGTGGAAAATTAGTCCCATTTCAAGGCTTGAATAGTTTTTCCTACAGTTCTAGATACGCTTTTGGCCAACCTATTCCAACAGAATTTCCTTGAAACATGACTAAGTCACCCAGCTTGGCGTAAGTGTCCCAGTTGGATTCAACAATGAATTTTGTAGGATTCTAGAGTCTCTTTGTATCACTTTCTAGTTTCTAGGTGTACCTCTACAGTCTCATTCATTTTTGTTATAGTTTAAGTTTGCATTTTTAGTTCATTTTTCATATCACAGTGTGTTTTCAAGCATCTTGCATTTCCTTAGTTTTGCATTAATAATCCATCTCTTTTATCAACTCTTTGCATTTAGTGCATTCTATTTAGACATATTTCAATCATATTAGCATTAGTCTTGAGTTAACCAACCTTCATTTTTGGGATACGTTCCTCCTTTTAGGTGCAAAACCCTAGAAGTGCAAGAGCGTTCCTATCCCCAAAAAAATTACGGTTCATTTTGGTGAACCTACATTTTGAACATTATATTTCTGATTTCCACTACATTTACATCCTATAATTACATTGCATTGCATTTTTCATTGTTTAATTTGCATTCTAGGGTTTTAAAATTTGCATAAATGAAAAGATCATCTAGCTTGCTTTTTTGCACTTCATTTCATTACAAAAGTCACAAAATTTTGCATTTTCATACTTTATTTACATCTGAAAATCTGAAAAACATAAAAACCACTTTGAAATTTTTGAATTTTTTTTAAAAAATCACTTGGACTAATTCTCCACCTTGGGTGACTTAGTCCAGTTGCATATTTTTCACTACATTTTTTGGCATTTAGTCTACAATTTCTGAGTTTTTGTATGTTGTTTTTGCATTTCAGTTTTATTTTCCTGAATTTTAGTTTTAACCATTTCTTTCTTATTAGTTTACATTGCATTTGCATTCACTCGACTTCAAAAACCTTTGCATGAGTGTTTGGTATCCTATTGCTAATACCTTAGTGAGAAGAATTTTGAGACTCATGTTATCCCATGATAATACACTCGTTGTGGATCTTGGGTTATCTAAAGCTTCCACTCCTAGTATGGCAACTGGTACACTAAGAATGGATACTACCTTTAGCAACTATTTGCCTTCTAATAACATGCAAGTTGACATACAAAATGATCATATTCCACAAGAAAAAATAATTCACATTCATTAGGAATTAACACATCTCCAACATCAAGTGAGCCTTGAAAACATTTCAGCCACTGTAATTCCTACCATAGAAAACATCCATCACATGCTTGAAAGTGAAGAAGGCTTGGAAATTGTGAAACAAATAGTTGAGATATATACAAAACATGTTCCTTGAACCTCTAGTGCTTCTCAACCAGCCAACACTATGCTTAGCCAAGGAGGACTTCACACTCCTTCTCCCTCTACCATAGTGTCAATACCTACCTATACCACTACTCAAGCCATTATAGCATTGCAAAAAGTTAGTATTGTGATTCCTTCCTCGAGTATTCCTACTAGCATCCCTCATTCCTATGTGGCATCGCATGTTCTATCCTCTTCTACAATACCATCTATAACCATTCCCTTTACTTTCCCTTCCAATACATACACTCCATAACCATTTTCCCTTCCACCTTAGACCACTTACAATGATCCTCTCATAACAAAAAAATTTCAAATTGTTTCCTCCATACAAAAATAAATATCCACCATAAACCAAAATCAAAATGGACCACCCAAAAATTATTTTCGAAACAGCCGATTGTCTTTGGAAACATTGCCAACACTAATTCCACAAGGAGTAGAGATGCCTAGATTTGAGAAATATGGAGGGAAGGGAGATCCTTCTAACCATGTTAATTCCTACACTTCCTTATGTAGTGAATTTTTTCTTCATGATAAACTCTTAGCAAAACTGTTTCCTAGGACCTTAAAAGGCACCGCCTTGGAATGGTTTCCATCTTTACCGAACAATTCAATTCATTCATTTAGTGAACTTGTTGATGCATTTATAAATAATTTCCAAGTGCATATGACTCCCAAAAATACCTTGGACAATTTTATGAGATGCAAAAAACATGAGGAAGAAAAAATAATTGACTTTATCTCACGCTATCAATCGCTTTATTCCCAAATCAATGTCAAGATTCCTAACTCACACCTTCAAAACATGTTTGTTGAAAACTTGAAAACTAAACTTTAGGACAAACTCACTATGTTGAAATTCCCCTCCTTCATGCACTTGTGTACTACCCTTTGTGATTATCACAATTTAGTTAGTATTCGAGATACAAAATCTACTTCTAGCCGAGCTGAAAAATCTGAACCTACCAAAGAAAACAATTCCCAACTATTTAGAAAGAAAAACAAAGGGTTCTTACAGTTCAAACCCCCTCAACAACAAACTCAACCCATCAACAACCAAGTAACAACTATTACGGCCATAGTTCCCTTTAGTTATAGAGATCCGAAAAGAAAATTCACACCTTTACCTGATATGCTTCATAACATAATGTCCCAACTTTTACAACAACAAATGATTACCTTGCATGTTGTCATAGAACCTAATCGTAGTAATCCTTTACCTCCAAACTTTAAATCCAATGTTTATTGCCATTATCATATACAAAATGGAAATGACATATAATATTGTAATCATCTTTAACATCTTGTGCAAGACCTCATTCATTCTATTCATCTATCCATTATAGGTGTTAATGATCAAGCTAATAAGTTTGTTGCCCTTCCAAAGAAAAACATTGAAATTTTCGTTGATCCAATGCCCAAACATAATATTTCATTTGTCAAAGCTAGTGAAACTACAAAGAATGATGTGATGAATGTTGATATACATGATGAACATTCTGATCCTATCCCGTATGTGACCCATGTTAATCATATGGATGAAATGGTAGGTGTCATAGACATTATCCCTCATATGGGACAACCTAAGAAATCTCTTGATATTGCTTTTTCCCTTAGGGACATAATTAAAAATATCCCCAATGGTCCTCTTTACATATTTGATCATATCTATGACAAGCCCACTAATGGGATACTAATAGATACTGCCTGTGGAGAGAACGTAATCACCAAGGAATTTTTTGTATTACATGACCTTTATCAAGATGATTATGATATATCGAAAGCATGGATCAAAACACACAATGGTTTTTCTTGCTCTAGGATAGGATCGATCGTCCTTCCATTACAAATAGGACTAGAAACATTGGATTTCACATTCTCCATCATCTTGTAGTCAAACTAGTTTCATTTGCGGCTAGGCTGCCCATGGCCTCGCTCAATGAAAGTTTTCCCTTCAGTTATTCACAAATGCTTAAAGTTTCCATTTGAAAATGAAATATTTATTGTCCACCATAGAGGATTTAATCCATTACCTTCGAAAGAAAAAATTTCCTTAGAAACCTTGTCCTGAGCCCATGGAACCTATAACGTCTTGAAAGGATTTCTTTTTCATTGCTTACAAAAAAATTAAAGCAAAGAAAATAGCATAATTATCTCTCTGTAACATGTCCCCATCCACTTCTGACACTTCTATCCTAGATGAAACAATGCTTCAACTTGAATAAGAACCAATCAACCAAGCTCAACAAATACTAGAAACTTCCCTGATATTATCCAAGAGACAAAGAGATGATGAAAACAACTTTAGCATGCCTCCTCAAATAAAACAAGTTTATACAACAAAGGAGAAAGTGGATGAAGAACATTTCATGGTTCCTTTTGTTCCTCCCTTTCAGGAAGAAAAGAAACATATGGTTGATCAACCCACTCCTTCAAAAACACAACTCGATAACAAAACCAAAAGAAACTAAGGAGCTAGATAGTTTAGGTGTAGACATCGTGCCCTTGCTCACAAGTTACATGAAGAAGAAAATAAAGAAAATAAAAATCCACACTTGACAGAAGAAATACATGATGAATCTCCTCCCCAACAACAACAAAATGATCGTATACAACAATCAAAACAAGAGGCACACTCTTCATTGGACATTATCATTCATCCTCCTATTGTGATTAATTTAGATGACGATGACGATATTGTTAAAATTGACAAAGAGGTGCATAATGATTTGAACACATTGTTTTCCTCTTCTATGAGCATAAATGAAAAATCTCCTATAAAGTGAGTTGAAGCTAGTACTTCCCCTAGTTTGACACTTGCTCTTGTCCCTTTGGCTAGTTTCTCACCCTCGACATATCAAGAACATGACTAGGAGGTAGATGAATTGCTTGACGATTGACTCGCATTTTCCTTACTAATCTTTTGCATTCTATTTTTCTTTTGTGTGTTTTCATGTGTGTTGTTGGGACTATAAAAATATGATGTTTTTGTACATATGTTTTCACTCATAATTTCTTGATTTGGTCCTACCGTGTACATATTTCACCCATATTTTTCCCATATTGTCCCTTTGAATCCATTGAGTTATGCATTTTTCATGTCATGGTCCATATCGACATTGGTCTATCTTGGTCTCCACAACCCATGTTGCTTGTGTGTTAACATATGTTTGTTGCAAGTGGTTGGCAGAACTTTTTCATTGTCATAGCAATCAACATCCACATTTGGATTCATATCGACATGAAGAAAGCAGGGTCTCCCCAATCCATTGTGTGCTTTATATTGGTAAACGTCTGAGTTTCCTATCAGTAAGATGTTTTTGTTGTCACGGCGACTAGAATTCATCTATTGTTTCATATCAGCGTGAGTTTAGTCCTCAGTGGAAGCTCTTACTGAACTCATCATTTCTTGCTGACCAGAGGAACAAGATACAACATATCGGCATGAGTTGCAGCGTCATTATAGTGTCATGGCAAACTCTTGTGGTCTCACCGAACAACATGCAGGGGTTTCATTTCGGCCAAACATAAAGTCTTTAGTGAGAAGTCATAGCGATTTCACATTGTCTCACCGACCGGTGGTGGACGAATTGGTGTATTGGTATGACTTATGTTGCTTCGGTATAATGTCTTGGCAAGCCCGTTGGGTCTTCCTGACAAAATTTAATATGTGGCTTTCAGCGAGAGTTTTATGTTGTCTTGGTGAACTGGTGTGTGCTTGGGGTGTTTCGGTGAAGCAACGTATAATCTATCTGAAGTCTCCTTGATATTAGGTAGTCACAACAACATGTAAGAAATAGGGGGAGCCCTCAGTGAAACATTGTATAGTCTATGTGTGGTCTCCTATATAGATGGAAGCTAGAGTGACATACATGATGGGAACTCATCGGTGAGAGGAACCTAGTGTCACAGCGACCAAAATGTATGATGAAGACTTTCAGAAAGACATAATGTACTCTACAGGATGTCTCCGTGATAACAATATGTCACCTTGACTGTGAACAGAACAAAAAGAATGTTGCTTGATAGGAATTTCCTTGTGTCTCAGTGAATGGAAAGCACTTGAGGAGATATATTTTAATATAATATTTTGTGGTATCCCACTGACACCACTGTTCAGGGTGAAACAGAGGGAGCACAGGGTGATAGTGATATGGTTTCCTTCGGCATAGCTCCAGGGTTGTTTTGCTGATTACCTGAGTGGATGATTAACGAAGACTTGAGCACCGTGGCTGACATGAAAATTGCTAAATGCTATTGGGGCTGATGTGGAATATGAAATGATGTGTCTGTTCGGTTGCTGGTGTATAAATATGCATTCCCAATTGTAATTGAATCATCAGATTTTAGATTAGATTTTAGATAGATATAGTAGGTAGAGGATGGATACAGTAGAATAAATTTCACATTTCAGAGGCTATGTTGCATGTTTTCAAATGGCGATTTCAATGAAAGTCAGTTGATGTGGCGGGTTATTTTTGGTGTCAATTGTATGTTGAGTTTATTGAAAAGCATTGCTAAGCTATCTCCAAGTTGATTCTTTCTGGTTGTTTAAATTGAAATAACAAGTTTATTCTTAGTTTATCAATACACATTTGTTGTATCTGTGAGATTAATTAACTGGTTCTCTCAAGAAGAGATTAAATCCTTTTTGTTGATCATAGTAATCAGGAAGGTTCACATGGATTATTAAAGTAGAGCTTAGTAGTCACAATCTTGCATGTTTATACAAGTTATAAACAAAATATATGCCAGCAATTTGAGTTTCTGCCAGAATAAGTTGGCCATTTTTGTTTCATTGGACTTTGCATACCCAATAAGGAACTGGTCTCTGAATTTCATCATTTGATTCATTTAGTTTCTTTACATCTATTAATTCAAAATTTAGGATTTAGATTAGAAGATTGCTTTTTCTATTGCTATCAAGTTTGGTTTCATTTGTTCACTTCCATCTGCCATTGTGGATGAATATTGCAAGAGAGAAGAACATAAGTCAAGTCTGCTCAATTCATAAAGGTACACCCGCCTAGGTCTAGCAGCACCTAAAGAGTATAAGGCTCAATTCATTTGACCTTGTCTGTTAGCCTAAAATGTCGTGAAAGCTTGGCCACCTTTCATGGTTCAAACCTTTGTTTTTGAGAGCTAACAAATTAGCGACTCTGCTAGGGATTACATCAAAAAATTCAGTTGAAGACCATCATATAGAGTCAGTGAAGAAAATATTTGTAATTTGAGAAGCTTCAGAAAAGGTGATTCCACTGGGGAAAAAGATCAAAAATAATGATTTTCCTACTTTTGGAAAATTAGGTGGCGACTCTGAAAGAAACATTGAATTTGTTCAAATATGATAGGAAGAAGATCTCAATACAGGGGAGTTCATATTGGAGCTCCTACTAGCAGCACTAAGCGGACACACTATGTTCTGAAAATAGAAGGTAATCAGAGTGGACCTGTAGATCATGATACTCCTCAAGTTGATTATGAATCTCTAACTTATGAGGAGGTCAAAGCACTGTTTGAGTCTCAGAGAAAGGAAATAGAAGAAAAGCAAAGTAAAAGGCTGCAATTGGACTAACAACCATTACAATTAGGAGAATTATGCAATGAAGATGAATACACAAATGTGGGAAGGTGTTGGGCCCCTCGAGCACCTGATATTACAAATGGAGGCGATACATATCATGCATAGCAGAACACTTATCTTCCACAACCATTAAAGCAAGTAAGTGTTTATACAGTCCCCCCTGGACAAATATTGGCAAATTATCATGAATGTCAGTGTGATTAGTGTCAAGTGCAATGTCAATGTGATCAATGTCAAGTGCAGTACAACTCCAGCCCACTTGGAGATTTCAATAAGAATTTGCAGTGAGAATTATCAATACAGCAAGTTTGTGATCAAGTGAATAATTTCATTGATGCCATGGAGGAGAAAAGGTATGAGAATACTACCAATGTTGAATCCAGTGGTTGTGTTTTTGATGAGAATAGAGACATTGATCAAACAATGTATCCAATAGAAGATGAGACATGTGCAAGTCAGTATGATTCTTGTGATGGCTTGCATGATGAAGATGAAGGTACAAGATATCTCTTTTGCATAATAGATTGTGAAAGGGAAAGTAGTGTGTATTATGAGGGATCCAATGAGTATTCAGATTTTGAAGATGCACCTGTAGATTTTGATCTGCAGCAAGGGGATTCTTCTACCTCTTATGAAGATTAGGATGGTGAGGTAATGGGAAATGTTGGTAGTGAATATACAATACCTCCAGTTGCAGTTGAAAGCTATGAAGATACATTCGATGGCGAGGAGGTTTGTAAATCTGAGAATAGTTTCCAAACATTTTCAGGCCCATTGCATGATGAAGATTCAAAAGAGGATCAAATAATGTTTTGCAAAGCTTTTCCCAAGAATGAGTTCCAAGTATTTTCAAATCCATGTGATGTTGAGAAAAAGGTATTTTTAGATAAACAAAGTGATGTGTCAAATGACTGTGCTGGTAATGTTGCTGATTTTCTATTCTTTGATGATTTTGGACCTCATTTTGATGATGACAAAAGTGAAGAATATAACTATAGTGATGAAAGTGTTGAGACTTGCTTGCTCAACAGTGAGAAAATTTTAGACTTGCTAACTTTTGAATATTAGAGATATACACATGAAGGTGATCCTGAAGTTTTTTGTCCAGCTTACAATTTTTTTGATAGTGAAATATCGATAAGTAGGAGGTATTTTTCCACAGCGTGTCAAATTATGATATTGCTATCAGGATTCAACCATGTAGTTTCGAGTCAAACTCATTGACCCATGTTTCATGAGTAGTGGTTCAACAAGAACCCATCTCTCATGATATCGAATGGTCCACTTAGCACTCATTGCATCTAGGTGATGCTCACAGAGGTGAAATATCTTTGTGTGAAGATTCTTGTGATTCTTAGTGCATTTCTCAAGTTGATGGAGAATCTTTTGGTGTTGATCAAAGGTCTATGTCCTTTCAAGATGAGGTATGTGACTTTGAAATTTCTAATTCATGTGAAGAAGATGTTTATTTGCATGCCAAGGATGATAGAATTCTAGCTTTGATTGGTTCACATATGCATGATATTGAGGATATGAGTCATGATCTAGTGCTGTCTCCGAATAGAGATATTGAGGAGGTGTAAAAGGTTTCAAATTTGTTTGTTCTAGAAAATGTTGGTCTAACAGAATTTTTTGATTCTCAAGAGGAGCATTTTGATGGTGAATTTTTGATATTGTTGGGAGAGTGTTTCATAATGCATAACAGTGAGAGAGGTAATATAAAATGTTGTATTGAATCTGCATGCATTTTGTATGTTGAAAATAACAAGGTTTTGTCCCATGGTGGTGAAGAATTCAAACTATAGAAGGGTGTAGGGATTTTGGGCCAAACCGAGCGTGATGATACTCTAAGAACTCGCAATAATAGTGACAAGAAAGATTGCATGAGTATCTTCAAGAGGAATCTGATGAGCTCAAGACAAAACCAGGTATTTGAAAGGGGAAGGCTTGGTTTGAGTTTCAGATCATAACAGCTCAGAACAGGTGAAGTTAAAACACAGAGGACTTAGGGTTGCCAGTGCATGGACAATTCTTGCTTATCCTCTTTAAAATTCTTTTCCATGCACAATAGTTGAGGGTTTTGGTTCACCTCCATCTTGCATTCATTTTTCTTTCATTCCATCTACTACTTATCCACTTCCATTCTGCTCACTGCTTCACCATTTTGTGTCTAGTATGCTCACCCAAAGATTCTAGATCCTTGCAATGATCTTACTATCATTCATCCCCAGATGGAGCCACTGTTGGGACTATAAAAATCTCATGTTTTTACATATGTTTTCACTCATAATTTCCTGATTTGGTCCTACCGTGTGCATATTTCAACCATATTTTTCCCATATTGCCCCTTTGAATCCATTGAGTTATGCATTTTTTATGTCGTGGTCCATATCGGCATTGGTCTATCTTAGTCTCCCCAACCCATGTTGCTTGTGTGTTAACATATGTTTGCTGTAGGTGGTCAGCATAACTTTTTCATTGTCACAGCAATCGACATCCACATTTGGATTCATATCGACATGAAGAAAGCAAGGTCTCCCTGATCAATTGTGTGCTTTTTATTGGTAAACGTCTGAGTTTCCTATTGACAAGACGTTTCTATTGCAATGACGACTAGAATTCATCTATTGTTTAATATCGGCGTGAGTTTAATCCTTGGTGGAAGCTCTTACCAAAGTCATCATGTCTCGCCAACTAGAGAAATAGGATACAACATATCGACATGAGTTGCAACATCGTTATAGTGTCATGGTGAACTCTTGTGGTCTCACCGAACAACATGCGGGGGTTTCGTTTTGACCAAACATAAATTCTTCGGTGAGAAGTCATAGCGACTTCACATTGTCTCACTGACTGGTGGTGGAAGAATTGGTATATCAGTATGACTTATGTTGCTTCGGTATAATGTCTTGGCGAGCCCATTGGGTCTTGCCGACAAAATTTAATATGTGGCTTTCGGCAAGAGTTTTATGTTGTCTTGTCGAACTGGTGTGTGTTCGGGGTGTTTCAGTGAAGCAATGTATAATCTATGTGAAGTCTCCCTGATATCAGGTAGTCACAGCGACACGTAAGAAATAGGGGGAGCCCTCAGTGAAACATTGTATAGTCTACATGAGGTCTCCTCGATAGATGGAAGCTACATTAACATACATGAAGGGCACTCATTGGTGAGAGGAACCTAGTGTCATGATGACCAAAATGTATGATGAAGACTTTCAGAAAGACATAATGTGCTCTACAAGATCTCTCCTCGATAACAATATGTCACCACAACTATGAATAGAACAAAAAGAATGCTGCTCGATAGGAATTTCCTTGTGTCTCAGCAAATGGAAAGCATGTGAGGAGATAAATTTTGATATAATATTTTGTGGTATCCCACCAACACCACTGGTCAGTGCGAAACAGAGAGAGCATGGGGTGATAGCGATATGGTTTCCTTCGACATACCTCGAGGGTTGTTTTGGCGATTTCCTCAAAGGATGATTAATGAAGACTTGAGCACCATGGCCGACATGAAAATTGCTAAATGCTATTGGGGCCAATGTGGAATATGAAACGATGTGTCTGTTCGGTTGTTGGTGTATAACTATGTATTCCCAATTGTAATTGAATCATCATATTTTAGATAGATACAGTAGGTAGAGGATGGATACAGTAGAATAAATTCCTCATTTCAAAGGCTATGTTGCATGTTTTCAAATGGTGATTTCAATGAAAGTCAGTTGATGTGGTAGGTTATTTTTGGTGTCAAATTTCTATTGAGTTTATTAAAAAGCATTGCTAAGTTGTCTCCAAGTTGATTCTTTCTGGTTGTTTAAATTGAAATAACAAGTTTATTCTCAGTTTATCAATGCACATTTGTTGTATCTATGTGATTAATTAACTGGTTCTCTCAAGAAGAGATTAAATCCTTTTTGTTGATCATAGTAATCAAGAAGGTTCATCTAGATTATTAAAGTAGAGCTTAGTAGTCACAATCTTGCATGTTATACAAGTTATAAACAAAATATATGCCAGCAATTTGAGTTTCTGCTAGAATAAGTTGTCCATTTTTGTTTCATTGGACTCCGCATACCCAATAAGGCACTGGTCTTTGCATTTCATCATTTGATTCATTCAGTTTCTTTACATCTATTAATTCAACATTTTAGGATTTAGATTATAAGATTGCTTTTTCTATTGCTATCAAGTTTGGTTTCATTTGTTCACTTCCATCTACCATTGTGGAAAAATCACTACAAGAGAGAAGATCATAAATCAAGTCTTCTCAATTCATAAAGGTACACCCACCTAGGTCTGGTAGCACCTGAAGAGTAGAAGGATCAATTCATTTGACCTTGTTTGTTACCCTAAAATGTCGTGAAAGCTTGGCAACCTTTCATGGTTCAAACCTCCATTTTTTAGAGCTAACACGTGTAATGTGATCCACCATAATATTTTTTTTAATTTTTTCTCTCTCTTTGTGCCATTCCTCTATTTGTACCTTTATTCTTCTCTCTATTGTACATCACCTTTACCTTTTCTTTTATCTTTTTCTTGTGTTTTCCTTTTGGGGATGATGGAAGGAATTGATACATTCATGTCTCTTTCATTTTGACCCAAAAGGATTTCATTTTCTTTTCCTTTTCTTTTAAATTTTTCTCATTTTTTCCTTTTGGGGATGATGCAAGGCATTGCAACAATCATGTCTCTTTCATGTTGACCCAAAAGGCCTTTACTTTTTATTTTCCTTTTATTCTGTCTTTTTCTTGTGTTTTCCTTTTGGGGACGACACAAGGCATTAAGACATTCACATATCCTTCATGTTGACCCAAAAGGTTGTTTCTTTTTCTATGTTTTCACTCTCTTTGTGTCATTCTTCTAGTTCTATGTATTTGGGGAATGATGATAATTCCTGTGAAATGTATTTTGGCCCTCCTAGTGCCAAAATGTGAACCTAGATCCCAAACCTGCAATGACACAAGAAACACACAACAAATTAGATCAAATGCAAGCTAGAATGTAGATTCCTAAAGAAATTCATTTAGATTGCAAAAAGGAAAGGAAATGAGATGAAGAACACAAGAAACTTAAAACATATCAAATCCTATTCTAATGCAAGGTAAACTCTTAATCTCTTGAGGGAATTGGTGCCAATTTGATGTGAAAATTGGTGCTTTCCCAACTCCAATGATGCAATGATGATTTGATGATGAAAGTTGATCCACTTTGATGAAGAGTGATGAGTTCTCCAAGATAAAAACCTGTATAACCTAGCTACAAATTCAAAAGGATGGATGAAGATTGCTAAAAATTTGAGTATAGTAAGTTTACTCAAATTGTGGATGATAAAATGAGGAGATTAGCCTCTTATTTATAGAATGTCAAGTTGAAAGAATGACAAAAATAGAGCAATGTGGGACTATATTTCATTCAATGGCAAGGTGCCACTTGTCCAAATGTGAATGGATGGAGGATGTGCAAGTTTTGAAGAATGTGTCAATAAATGCATATATTTGAATTTTGAAATTGTTGAAATGACATGTAAGAGGGAAACAAGGTGCATTGAATGCCACTTGGCTCAAGGAAAAGGGACTTTGTAGGTGGAGTAAATTCCTTGTTGGAAGGAAAAAGTCCACTTGGATTTTGAATTCAAATTTGAGGAATATTCCTTAAAAGATGCCTTGTTGAAGAAAATAGAGATTTAATAAATCAAATAACTCTATTTTCATGTGCAAGTGGAAAAAGATGGAGGATGGGACATGAGAAGAGATTAAATTAATCAAGGTTAATTAATTTAATGAAGGTATTAAATGATGTGACCTATTTGACTTAATTTTATGGATTGATTGAAATAAAATATGAGAAGAATATGATAAAGGATTAATTAAATAAGGACTTTTGATTTATTTAATTAAAAGAGATGATGTTAGCTTAAATTATATAAGGTTTTAATTTATTTAATTTAATAGATAGACATTACAAATTTAATCAAATAAAATTAATTATTTAATTAAATAGGGATAATTAGATCAGACTGGTTAATTTAATTATTGAGAAAGGATGACTTAATTAGGTAACTAATTAATTAAGAGAGGAATATTAATGCATTTAATCAAATAAAGGCATTTGATTAAATGGTTAGACCGAAGGATGATTCAGGATGAAGTGATGTTAGTGCTCAAGATCGGATGTCCAATGTCAATCAATACATTTTATGCATCTATAGTTCCAGACTCTCTAAACAAAAAATTGCAGCAAAGAACATACTGACCCCAAATCCATAGATCCTTTATGTGTTTGGTGTTTCCATTTTAGGGGAAAACCCTTCCCTTTCTTTTTCCTTTTCCTCTCACATGATGTAGCCTTACTTGGAGACATATGAACTAGCATAGGGCTTTCCAATATGGCTCTCATGTCCTCTTTTATATTTTTGCATTTTTCATTTACTACTTTAAAGTAATTGCTCACAAAATGGTGTGTAGCAATTCCTTTAAAGTGGGAGCATATATTGGCATTATTCTTTTGCATTTTTTGCATTTTTTTCTTGGTTCTTAGTGCAACCTTGTTACTTCGTATGACATGTTTGTTGCTTTGTGGATGACATTGGGTGTAGTGTCATGATCTATCTTAGCATATTACATTCCTCTTAGTGGCTTGATGTGACACACTACATCCCCTAAGTTGTGAATTTTATATCCTTTGATTGGTCCTCTCTTAAAGATATTAGACACAATGTTCCTCTGAATATTAAATTTCTTGATCTCCCTCCTTGTGGTTTTTATTTTTGCTAAAGTACCGACCTGTGCCTAATTTATTTGAACAATCATCTGGCCCCCTTTTTGTAGAACTTCATCCACTACTGCCACATGTCCACCAGGTTCTCTTGGCAGGGAATACTTCCTTCACTCTCCTACTAGATTTCACCATGCTTCCACGTGTCATAATTGTAGGCACTTCAAGGCTACTTCCCTTCACTTTTCAATCGGAACCTATCTGCATGCGACGTATTGTCTATCCACGTTCACTTTTTGGGTGGACCCCACAGTCAACACTGGTAGT
This sequence comes from Sequoia sempervirens, assembly GCA_007258455.2. Classification (NCBI taxonomy): domain Eukaryota; kingdom Viridiplantae; phylum Streptophyta; class Pinopsida; order Cupressales; family Cupressaceae; genus Sequoia; species Sequoia sempervirens. Next base: position 118,766 of record VDFB02286489.1, read on the forward strand.
AAAGAATTCCTCCATGTTTCTTCACCGCGCAGTTTTTCATCACGAGGAGGAATCAATGATCAAGCCCGGACCTGTTGCCACGTGTCTCTTTCGCAGGGACTTCATCGAATGGAAGGAGAGAGCAAGAAACGTGCCTTGCAAGGTTGCCACATGTTCTAACTACTTTCATGGGTGAATGGCACATGTTTGCATAAGAGTTTGTTGGGACCACTACAATCATTTAAAGGGGATGCATCTATTTGAGGAGTGACTACATTCCATGGCCAGAATATTTTTTGTTGCAATGACTGAAGGAAATCATTGTTGCAGGAATCATTGCTTGTGATATAGGATCTTTTCTATTTTTGACCTGCCAGGAAGTGGGATTTTATTCATATGTACTACTTCCTTCTATAAATGAGTTTGAAAGATACAAAAAAATTAGGAAAAAGACACTAGGCCTTTTGTATTGCTTTTAGATTATTGTATAAGACTCTCAGATTGTGGCATTGTTGAGCCTTTATGTTTTCTTAAGCTATTTGATAAAACATTATACTATGCCATTGTTGTCCTGGATTGTTTATTTGTATCACTTCTATGATTTAAATACAAATTTACCGATTTAGACCATGTCTTTGACTCTTCTATTTAGTAAATGTGTATGAAAATTATTTTATGTCATTAGATAAATTATTTAGGTTTTCATATTTGATTTATGTTATTCTGGGACAACAGATTGTTGAACGATCCCTTAAATTGCATCCAAAAGATAGATTTATCATGCCTTACATCTAAGTCTTGGTGCATCGCCTTAGTTAGACTTTATTTTTTTTATATCTCCTTCCTTTTCCCATTCCAAACCCCAATTATAGAAGAATCTAGCTCCTTTAAAATTTTGGAGGTCACTCAATTTAGCATAGTTGGTCCCCCCATTAATAGAGTTTCCTATAAAGGTTGTTACCTTGCCAATTTTTGGCGTCAATAGTTTCTTTTTTCTGGCATGCCTGGTGGGACTACTTAGATGAATCTATATCTCAAGAGGGTGTATGAGCCACTAACCTATTACTAGATCCTAGACAACAAATAAGCCTGGTTTGTTAGTGTCACCACTAGGAACAATACTAGCCGCGACCCAGATAGTTAACATTCCACTCCCTCCACCCCTTTTTCTAGCAATATTGTTAGCCACTAATAGAAATTATGTGGCGTGGGATGTTGGAAATCCCCTTGTAGCACCAATAACACCCTCCATTTGTGCCCCTATCTTGATCTCTACTTTAAAAGCTATACCTAAATTTACCAGTGATGCCTCAAGAATACCCTCTGAAAATATACAAGATGTGGTAGACATGTGTTTGGTGCAAGGAATCACCACCCAAAAAGTAGCACTAAGGCTACTTGCAGCCTCTTTCAGGGGACAAACACTAGATTGGTACCTCACTCTGCAAGCTAATATTATCGCTACCTGGGTTCAACTCGGAGACCCTTTTTACAAAATATTCTCTAATGATAGAGATAGGTCTTCACAATATCATCAGTTGGAAATCATAAAGCGAGCCCCATATGAAGCCATGATTGACTTCAATGCTCGGTTCCATATAACTTGGCAGAGAATTTAGGCTACTATCCACCCACCCATTGATTTGGCATTCATGTTCTACTTGAAATCCATCAATGTTGATATCTCAATGATGATTTAGTCCCTTGGTGGAACCACTCTACCGGGCACATACAACATTGTAGTCAAAGCAAAGAAGAATCTAATAGATGTCAAAAAGTTGCTAGCTTCGCATGTCATGTTTATATTTCCCAAAATATCAGTTCTCACCCAGGAGATGCCATCTACTAGTGCGTCTACTCCTCCTCAATCCATGTATACATATTTGGGTGTACCATAGAATGTCGCTTCTACATCCGAATCTTCAAAAGATGAAATGAGTGACATCAAAAAAATGTTGTAGATCATCACCAATGAAATAACTAGAATCAAGTGAAACCAGTTTGCACCTCCAAAGCCACCTACCAAAATTATCAAGGTGGAAGATCTTCCTACCAACAAAACTAGTTCCAAGGAGTCTCACACACAGATCCACAGGCGCAAACAACTAATCAAATAATACCTATGTCTTCTCCGTTGTAGAGTGCTAACCCAAGCTCAAGCAGAGAATTGACGGTGGGGAAAAATAATTTAGTCGATGACATCAACTCCTGGTGCATCCCTTGTGGCGACACACATATGCCTTGAAATTTCCCACACGGAAATCTACAACAAAAGATGGTGAAACAACACAACCAAGGCATAGCGATGGACCATGGAGGTTATGTATATTCCTATCCACAAATGGAAAATGTGGTACTTACCACAAAAATGCAAGGGATTCCCTCGGATCAAGAAACAAATATTTCTCCTAATCACATGCTCTTCTCATGGATGGAAAAAGAAGAGGCAATGTTTGCCAATGATGCATCCACATTGAAAACCCCACAAGTGCAGTCTTATTACAAAACTCACTCAAAGAGGAGATTCATAGGTAATTCAGTCACCCCATAACCAATTGATCCACAACCCAAAAGTACTTCTAACCAGACACCTAATATCCTCGTAGTGGTACAACAATGTCTACCACAAAGGGAAATTGTTGTAACCAAAGATAAAGAGAAGAAGCCTCCAAATCTACCATGATTTAATGTGGTGGAACAATTGAAAAAATCATCGACTAATGTGTCTCTTTGGGATATCTTAGCTATTCTCAAGTAGAAGACATTACTGTAGAAAGGTCTCGAGGAATATCAAATCAATATGTCAATGGAGCAATTTCTTAAGGGAAAGGCCATTGATCACTCACCTCTTGCCAAATTCCTCACAAATAGTATAGAGGAAGTCTATACTGAGGTTAGAGATAAGCCTAAACTGAAACCATTCTTCCTAACTCTTATTGTGGGAGAGAAATTATTACACAATGCCATGATTGACACCGACACTATCACCACAATCATGTCCAAATAGATAGATGAAGCCTTAGGACTTAACTATGAACCTTTAAAGAGGGGGGTTATGCATCTTGATGGGAATAAAGTCAAAATCATAGGTGTCATCAAAGACCTTCCCTTGACTTGGTTCTCCTTCCCTAGCATCACAATTCCATAATATACTGTGATCGTAGATGTTCCTCCCATGTTCAACGTCTTCCTATCCGAAGAATTCACTTCAAAGGTAGGTGAATATCTATCTTTGGACTGGTCACACTTAATCCTTAGGACCAATCACAGATCTAAAATGAAAAGAGTGTCTGAAACTATGCATTCAAAACATGTGATTGACAAAGCTATTATCAACTTTGAGGCTACTTATACCTCTATTACCAAGGAGGAAATGTTTTGTGTCAAGCTACTAGAAGATGAAAAATTTACTAGAGATTAGACCGATCAAGAGAAAGTTCTCTTAAGTGAATACATAGACATTGATCCTTTCGACAACTATCATGCCACCGGTTTGGGCACCTATGTCATCTATGATGAAGATTAAATGATTCCAAAGGTCACAAATAAATCTGAAGGTGATCAAGCCTCAGAGCTTTGGATGCTACATTTTGATGGAGCAAGATGCAAAGTTGGCACAGGAGCCTAGATATGTTTGACATCCCCACACAATGAAAATACACTAAGGTCTTTCTACTTATAGTTCACTTGTTTGAACAATAAATTTGAATACAAAGGACTACTACAAGTTATAAACCTTGCAGAATGGATGGGCATCAAGCAATTAATGGTATTCAAAGATTATGAACTAGTATTCAAACAAGTCTGAGGGGTCTCCGCTGCAAAGAATGTCCACATGAGATCCTATAGACATAGAGTCTGGGACCTGATTGAGGGTTTCAAATCCTTCAACATCCAAATAGTGCCCCAAGAACAAAATGTTGAGGTAGACTGCATGGTTGCAATAAGATCTTAGTTTGACCCTACCTCCAACTTAAGTCATAACAAAAACTCTGTATGAGTGATAGTATGACCAAAACTTCTAGATAATGATTAGAGCTAGCAAGTGTTTGACAATGATGAACACATCACCTCATTCATCCAATAGTTAGGAGAATTTTTCAACCAACTCCAACTAAAGATTACTGATGCCTATGATGGACAAATTATTCAGCTAAGATCCAACAAACTTCCGAAGGGACTAATCACTCTCGAAAACCTATTCAATTGTAACATTGAAAGGAATGATAAGAGGAAGTTTGTAGGAGAAAAAAGTGATTATGTGGACCTTTAGGTTGGAGATGGAAAAAATCTCAAAGTCAGGAAAGATGTCTTGCATCATAATAAAGAAAGGCTCATCAACTTCTATGAGAAGTATGAAGGAGTGGTGGCTTGGTCATATGATGACCTTATGGGATACGATCTCGACATCATCCAACATACAATAGAGCTAACAGTCTAAGGTGCAAAACCAGTATACCAAAAAGAGAGGTCAGTGAACCCAAAGATTGAGGCACTAATGGTGCAAGAGCTGACAAAGCTATTTCAGTCTCAGATCATCTTCTCAATCAAGCACAACACTTGGGTATCCAACTTGGTTCTAGTCCAAAAGAAGAACAAGAGATATTTTCCTATGTGTTGACTTTCGAGACCTTAATAGAGCATCCCTAAAGGACCACTACCCATTTCCTTCCATGGAGGCAATCTTACAAACAGTGGTAGGATCCGAAATGTTTTCTCTATTGGACAACTTCTTAGGTTACAATCAGATCTGGGTCAAAGAAGAGAACCGACACAAAACAACATTCACTACCAAGCGAGGAATGCTCACATATGCTAAAATTCCCTCCAGCCTCTCAAATGTGGGAGCCACTTTCTAGTGGGCAATGGATATCGCTTTCAGCGAATTGATTAACAATATTATCCTAATCTATTTGTATTTATCTGACTGTATTCTCCAAGCATAAGGATGATCATTTCAATCACCTTGAGATGGTTTTCAAATAATGCCAATAGTTTGGGGTATCCCTAAACCTGAAAAAATGTGTCTTCAGAGTACCGCAAGGCAAGCTATTGGGACATGTAGTGTCCAAAGAAGGAATTACAATTGATCCTGAGTGGGTGAAAGCAATCAGAGAGCTTCCCCTATTTGTTAACAAGAAAGGAGTCCAATCTTTCCTAGGGAGGGTAAATTTTGTAAGCAAATTCATTTTGGATTTTTTAGGAATATTCAAACCAATCACCCTAATGCTAAAAAAGGATCAATTATTCAAATAGACTAAAGAAGCTAGAGAAGCCTTTGAGAAGGTTAAGGATGCTATTTCGTCAACTCCTATGCTAGTCAATCCAAACCTATTGAAGGACTTTATAACGTATGTATTCAATAGTAAGTCAAGAATCACTACTATCTTAACTCAAAAGGAAGATGAAGAAAAGGGGGAACATCTGATAGAATTTCACTCTCGGACCCTAAGGAATTCTCATGACCACAGACTACTTTACTAGGTGGACTGAAGCCATGCCCCTGAAGAATGAAATGAAGATTGAGATAGTAGACATCCTTGAGGAACTAGTGATGATATTCAGCTGGCTAAAGACCATCATCTCTGACAACACCAAGGATTTTCTTGGCTCTAAGGTATGTCAATTCACACTCACGCATGGAATATTCTTGAAAATTTCATCAAATTACTACCCGTAGGGGAAGGGCCTGACTGAGTCAGATAAAAATTTTTTAGTCCCACTCATCAAAATAATCTGGTTGGAACACCAAAGAGAATGGTATAAGAACCTTCGGGCAATGCTCTGGGAAGACTGCATAACTCCCAAGAAATTCCTCAAGATTTCGTCATACGAGCTAGTGTATGGGAAATAATTGTTATTACCTATCTCTATGGAGATTCTGGTGTTGGAACTACTCAAATCTCTTGAGGTAGAACAAAACAGTGCCATGGAGGTTTGGTTGGCTGAGTTGCTAGAAGAATGGGAAAAAGGGGAAAAGGAACTAATAGCCATGTCCAACCACCAATATGTGGTTAAAAGATGGTTTGACAATAAAGCCTTCGACCAAGGTCTAAAGTGCAAGGACCTAGTGTTAAAATTCAATGAAAGGGCTACGAAGCAAGGTCAGCACAAAAAGTTTGATAGCCTATGGGAAGGCCCTTTCAAAATAATTAAATGCAAGAAGAAGAATGCATTCGAATTAGAATATATGGAGCAGGAAGCATTGGGTATTCTAGTTAATAAAATTCACCAAAAATTATTTAATAAGGCTTCACATTATTCTGCTAGTGTTAATATGTGAGTAGTGTAATTATTTTTCTTTTATGTTTATGTCAGCTGGTCTTTCAATTAATTTCATCTATGCGAGGAAGCAAAAAAAAAATGGAACCCATTATTGCAAAAAAGCAGAGAGAACTAACTTGCAACTCATGAAGCAGAGAAAATTGACACCCATATGCAGAATTGAAATCAACACATATGTGTAGAAAAAGAAAATAGAACCCACATTACAAAATCAAAAGGCAAAGGAGACAAAATTTTAATGTAAGTTGTATATTCATTATATATGGAAATATATACTTTGGTAATACATTTCAAAATGGCTATGAGGCCATACTTGTAGATTACATCTATATATTATGCGGCTTCTTCATATATATGTGTGGTAAGGCTCTTTTTAGGTGTATATATAAAAAAATGGATCAATAAAGTGATGATTTCATAAAACATAAAAAAATTTAGTCTCGACTAGGAGCAATGGAAGCATCAACAATATTGTTTGCAATTACTTCATCAACAGGAATGGAACCAAAAGCATCATCAATAGTAGAAACATCCACTAGAGAAATGGTGAGTGGCAGAGGGAATACCTAGTTCCTGAAGTCATTCTACAAGTAAACATCATAGAAGGCCACCACATTGTAGCAGTGAAACAGGAAGTGGGAGGAACGGGTCACCCTTTAAGGATGCTCTTCATGTGATCGGATGCGAAAGCCACTCAAGAAAGTTGCACCCATGGTATTGCTGCATCTTCTTCAATGTACTTTCACAGGTAACTTACTGTTGGAAGGCCCAGACCAAACAAAACATTTTCCACCACCTCTCTGAGGCCACCTAAGTAGCACATTGGAAAAATTTCAAGCACCAGGTGAAGGATCATTGGATTAGGAACCTGAATATCAAATAGTGAGGAAAAATAGTGAGAGAAAATGTCAGTATTGACCCATTATTTATCCTCATACTCAATACAATCCCTTCCCAGAACCCACTTCATGGCTATAATAGCTAGTGAATTCTTATTCTTGGTCATCCTTTTTAGTCAACTATTCAGGATTTCACCTAGGAATGTTGTCTGGGACTTGTTGCCAAC